>MU763822.1:0-14068 GCA_026770625.1 Nicotiana glauca | reverse complement strand
ATTAGGAAATATCGGGATGTTAACTTACAAATACAAAATTGGGTTTCGAATTAGGTAGTCGTAATAACAATTTAAAAGCGGTCCCAAAACTAATGAAAAGCACATAGGTTATAACATGTATTAAAAATCAGATATTTCAGCCATCCATAATAATTTAAGCGACTGTGCTAGAACCACGGGATTCAGGGGTGCCTAACACCTTCTCTCGGGTCAACAGAATTCCTTACTTAGAATTTCTGGTTCGCAGACTTCACTTGGAAAGTCAAAATTTTCCTCGATTTGGGATTTATATAAATCGGTGACTTGGGACACCATAATTTATTCCAAGTGGCGGCTCTGAAACAAATAAAACAATCCCATTTCGAATATTGTCACTTAAATTGGAAAAAACTCCTTTATGTACTCCCTCGAGAGGGGGCGCGCCAAAAGGAGGTGTGACACTACTCCTCCATAAGGAACGCATTACTAAAATGAACACGTTTGGCCTGATATAGAGCCCATATTCACATTTGAATCCATCCACTGACCTCAAGCCGATTCTGATCGCCCTGAACTAGGCTAATTACCTTTCAAAGTCCATAATAACTATTCTTCCGCTCATAATACATAAGAACATCCATCATAGTCAGAGAAATCATCCGCAGTCCACAACTCAATAGACTGAGTGCCCTTCAGGAATATATTCTCAAATTAATGATATTATTACAACCTTCATACTTGGTTTAAGCCTTTAATCAATCAGGTGACTACCTGCCACACTTATATAATCTTCCTATGGGAAACACTCCCATAAACTACCACAACAAATAACTGGGTAGTACCTCTAAACCACCAGTCGTACTAACGCTGAAAAGTGATCAAGAATCATTAACAAGGATGCAAAGCCTTCTTTACAAGACAGCGATCTCAGGTGATACTGAAGACAATACCAACTCACCTTAAACATCAAAACTCTTTTCCTGCTCATCCGAGCTCGTGACATCCTTGTCCATACTGAGCTGTTACCTTGATACTTACTTCAAATTCCATACTACTCACTGCACCTAACATGCCAACATATGATAGAATACGCTTTTCATCATAACTTCGGAACCACTATTAGGCTAACACTCCGTCATATAAAACTTTCCACTTAACTCACTTCAAGAGAACCATAGCAATACGCAGGTGAATTCTTATAACTTTAGAACATGCAAACCTCTAAGTAGTGGTCTAAGCCACCATAGCCCTTCCGGGACCTACCTCTATATAACAGGCCACAACAGTAGAAACTTTCTGATTAACACCAATTGCGGCGGCTGACAAGCCTCGCATGCACCGTCACAAATCACTTGCATAACTTGATCACGCTGAAGGAACTGATCACTACCACCAATATGCCAATTCAAATATGGCTACCCAATCTATCTCCTTCCAATTTATCCTTGATTACCTTAGAAATAATAATAACTCCATTCAACACATAACACCCTCCATCCGTACTCATCCCGAGTGACCTTGAATACGAGACCATGCTGTCTCAAATTCCACGAGCTATTTCGTACCTCCCAGTTGCTACCTCGCAAGCCAAAACATCATAGAACATTATGTGCCTTTTCTCATAGGCTACTATCAAGCTTGATTCTTGATTGTACCTATAGGCTCGAAATTATTAGGCATCACACCTGATCTTTTGAATTCACTAGGACTATTGTTGAGAGCCACCCGCTCTGACTTGGCCCCGAATATAATCAACTCCATGAGTTTTCTATCACATGAATACCCTCTTGGCAAAGAACCCGGCCGAATCACTTCCCTTGGAACCTGCATCTATACAAAGCACAATCCTGAATCCTTTCCAAATCTAAACAAGAGCCAACAACGACAACCATAGTACACCTTTACAATCTTTTTGCTCAAATTACCACCTAAGCTCTTTTCCCGTGGCTGAAATAACCCATCAACATGCTAATATCCAAAAACTTCGCAAGTAGCTGATCATGCAACCCAATCATAGATGATGGTCTCTCCCACTTGGCTCGTAGCCACTATTACACAACTCTAGAGTTCACTAGGATTCTCAATCTCTTATTGACATAACCTTGCGCAATCAACCGCCAAAATTCTCGATATCTTTCTGTAAAACCCCTTTTTTATATTCTGAATCCTCTAACACATTTGCACAACCGATCTCTTTGTTGTATAACCAATAGAATTCTTCACAGAAGCTTCGCCAACCAAGCGAGCGCTAACCTGCTCACAGGGAATAACGCATATGTGGAAATAACTTTTCGACATCTTCCAACGCTGCTACACAGGATACAATGACCATGACATCAATAACCCATCCTGAGTCCGAGCTAACCCTCTAGCTGCATAAGTCTTTTCACCCCTCGTGGACATGTGTAGAAACATCCTTCCCATTCAAGTTATGTTGTATCCTTATTCATTTCAAGCAGCTTCTTTCTGTTATACCAAGTCTCCTGCCGCATAATAGCCCATGCTTTCGATTAAGTCCGTAGACCCCAATCACCAATCACTAATATTCTCAAATCCCTTCGAACTCTCCTTAAGGTACGTGGTCATCCTACTTCAAAGCCCATATACAACTTTGTCACTCTCCCACGTTGGGTAAACCCGCTTTCTTTATCAACTACTCGACCTTCACTTCATATACCTGGCCTTTTAGAACCTTTGAACACTGTCTGATGCTTCCCACATGTCCTTCCTCGTCCTTTGATGTTCAGTGGTTGCCTTAAATAAAACCTTCTTCATAGCTCTTGGACCCACAAATGCTACTGACTTGAACCTTTCTGGAGATCATCTTTCTCGAGCTATCGACATTAGAAACACCGATTCAATCCTGAACCACCGTACCACGCGATCTTTGACAGTTTCTTCTTCAATACTATCTCACCATCAAATCAATACTTCGGAACAATCATTCATAAGCATTATGACAACTTACGCCTAGCCTCAAAGCCCTCAGAGGTACCGCTACTGAGCTAAAATGATAGAATATCCTTCCACAAAGCAACGATAATAGTCCGATCAACTATACCGGGAGAAATATCTCGCACCACATCTGTAGTACCATTTACAATTATTAAATTCTCAATTTATAACAAGCGGTTTGTGTCACATAAGATTGAGTAGGAAAGAAACAAAGGCATAAGCCTCGAGGAATCAAATCGTACGATAAGGAATCAAGAAGGGAAGTACTCCTAACAGTCTTGTAGCCTCCAGAGGATAAGTACAGACGTCTCTGTACCGATCCACGAGACTCTACTAAACTTGCTCATGACTCGTGAGACCCTAAGAACCTAGTGCTCTGATACCATGTTGTCACGACCCAAATTCCTCTAAGGGCCGTGATGGCGTCGGACACCGCTGTCAGGCAAACCAACCAAAATACTTAATTAAATTGCAATTTTAATATTTTCTGAAGTCATTTTCCTTTATACATTAAATAAAATAATGAACTTTGCATAAATAACCATAGAGTCTTTAACAAACTTAATATTGAACAATCCTATAACCATCCTAGAACCCGGTGTCACAAGTGCATGAGTGTCTACTAATAAGGCAATAAAAATACAACATCCGTCCAGAATATAGTGGACAGAAAGTAAATACAATATAGTGGAAGGGACTATACTAGCTGCGGGCCGCCTTGAATAATGCAATTCACCTAGTCCCCGAATCATTCGTGCTGCTACGCTTAGTAGGCCACTAGAGTTACATATACATGTGCAACAAAAATGCACAGAAGTGTAGTATGAGTATGAAAACAACGTGTACTCAATGAGTATCCTGTCTAATCTCGAAAAAGTAGAGACGAGATGGCCGACTTTGACACTTACTACTGGTCCAATAATGATGTCAATAATACATTAAATCGTGGATTTCTATAAACATGATTTTAATCCAATAGAAGGAAACAAGTAAACAATTATTTCTTTTATAGGAAATTTCCAAAATTCTCTTTTGTTATTATCCAAATATTCTCAAGCCTTGAAGAGGCAATAGCAACTTTAATAAGTTCAAGGCAGCAATACAAGCATGTGCAAATAATGCCGAGGCGTATGACCCGCTCTAACAGAAAATAAACTGTGCACTGCCAAGGGTCGATGATGCGCCTATAGATGCATATATTTAATCTATCGAGGCGTTCAACCCGTTCCAAAAATAAACGTACACAAATAGTCAGTCAATCAAGAAGTCAATGTGGAGCAATTATCCAAAGAAAAGCCAATCCTCTTTAGTAATTTAAGAAAAATGAAGCTTAAATCTTTTTTTTGGAAATTCATTTACAAATTCGATGTGATTTAAGCAATACAAGTTGTCAATAAGATGGCAAATATTCCAGGTATAGCATGCTTTTGGGTCCTAACTACCCGGACAATAGCATAATAGTAGCTACGCACAGACTCTCGTCACCTCGTGCATACGTAGCCCCCAAAAATAGGAGCACATAACCAATTAACTCGCATATGGGGACAATTCCCTCTTACAAGGTTACAAAGGAGATTCACCTCGCTCCGAAGATCTATAACCGGCCTTCCACGCCCTTCCGAAAATTCGAACCAATGAACAAAGTTCCAAAACTAGCCAATAATGATACCAATCCATTAATATATACTCAATTATTCATTACAACCCAATTTATAACAATTCCTAACCCCGATCGAAAAGTTGACGAAAAGGCCCTTGGGCCCACATGCCCGAATTTCCAAAATTTTGGAAGAATACCCATAGCCTCACGAACTCAAATATAAAATTTTCTCTTAATTCCATACCTAAAATCACGGTCAAAATCCAAGAATACTAATTTTCTAGGTTTCCCCTCAAACCCTCAATTTCTACCAATTTACATGCTAAAATCCATACAAAATCAATATATTCAACTCAAGATAGGTGGGGTTAGCTTACCTTGTCGTTGATGACGAAAAATCCCACTTGAAGCTCTTCAAAATCTCCCATACCAAGAGAAAATGAGAAAAAAATGGCAAAATCCCGACTTTAAAACAACCTCACTACCTCCAGCGCTTTCCGCACCTGCGGTCCTATGACCGCTTCTGCGGCTCTGCAGGTGCGGCCACTCTACCGCATCTGCGGCCCTTCCCAGGCCCCTTTATTTCTGCTTCTGCGACTTCTCCACCGCAGGTGCGGTCCCGCATTTGCAAAAATATGACCGCATATGCGGTCCCTACTCTTCTAGCCCAAAACCGCTTATGAGGCTCTTTTGGCCGCTTCTGCAGCTCCGCACCTACGGCCCAATTCTCGCAGGTGCGGTTATGACAGCAACTAGCCAGTTCAGCCTTCCAAAAATTCTATTTTCGATCCGTTAACCACCCGAAATCCACCCGAGGCCCCAGGGATCCCAACCAATCATGTCAACCTATCCCAAAATACATTGCAGACTTGCTCGAGGCCTCAAATTATATCAAACAATGCTAAAACCACGAATCGACCTCCAATCCAAGCTTTATGAACTTTAGAATTTCAAACTTCTACTTTCGATGTTTAAACCTATCAAATCACGCCCGATTGACCTCAAATTTTGCAGACAGGTCATATTCGACATTAGGGACCTACTCTAACTTTCGGAATCAGATTTTGACCCCGATATCCAAAAAGTCCACTTCCTGTCAAACTTCTCAAAAACCTTCAAATTTCTATCTTTAGCCAAATGACTCCAAAATGACCTACGGGCCTCCGAATTAACTTC
The DNA here is from genome assembly GCA_026770625.1 of Nicotiana glauca. NCBI lineage: Eukaryota > Viridiplantae > Streptophyta > Magnoliopsida > Solanales > Solanaceae > Nicotiana > Nicotiana glauca. The sequence goes on along the minus strand of MU763822.1, from coordinate 8,358 downwards.
CGATCGCGTTCCCAACTTTAGAATCACCACACGAGCTATTCACAGACTCAGAATCCCAAGCTGACATCGATAACACTAAAATGCACTTCAAGCCAAGCTTATGAAATTTCTTTAAAAATGCTAACTTCCATAATAGGCGCCAAAACGCTCCCAGTTTATCCAAAAACCAAACCGGGCATACGCCCAAGTCCGAAATCATCATACGAACCTGGTGGAACCTTCAGATCCCGATTCCAATACCATTTACTTAAAAATCCCCTCCTAACTAATTCTTTCAACTTTAAGCTTCGAAATGAGAATTCTCTTCTCAAATAAACTCCAAACTCCCCAAAATTTAATTTCGATCATGTGTACAAGTCATAACACCTGAAATGAAGCTCCTCATGGCCTCATACTACTGAACGATGCGATAAGGCTCAAAACAACCGGTCGGGTCGTTACATGTTAAGTGAAGTCTTTATGCACTTGTGTCGCACTTGATCCATGGTTGTTCAAAGAGTAAATATTATTAATGGTTCATTTGTATAAAAGGTAATTGTTAGTCCCAATTGATGCTAGTTGAGGTTGCTTTAGGACAACTAAAAATTTCTTGGATTTTCCCTTAAGGGGTGGGTCTTATTTCGTTTGCTTGAGGACAAGCAAAAGCTTAAGTTTGGGGGAGTTGATAACTAGGGATTTTGACGCATTTTATACTCCTCCTTGCCTTTGATTTGATCAAATATTCATAAAAAATAGTCCTAAAAGGCTCACAAGTTGTGCTTGATTGCATGTTTGATCAACAAAGTGACAAAATGTCAAAGATTGGCTCAAAAGGAGTGGAACTTGCACAAGTACTAAAAACAAGGCAATCTCATGCTGAACAGGCTCAGTGCGGCCACACACCACTTTGTGCGGTCCGCACAGAAGATTCAGAGAGCTGATTTCCAGGCTTCAAGGCGATGCGACCGCACACCATTTTGTGCAGTTTACACTGAAGGCACCTCGGCCACAATCCAATATTTGCGGTCCGCGGTGTATAGATTAAGAGAGATCACTTTTCAGAGTTTTAAGCCATCGTGGTCCGCGGTCAACTTTGTGCGGACTGCTCTAGAATCCTCCACGATCGCGGTCCATTCTGTGCAGCCCGTGGAGCCCAAGTTCAGAGAGATCAATTTTGAAGGCCAAAGCCCAGTGCGGATTGCGGTCCATTTTATGCGGTCTGCACTAACCTCGCAGGGGCATTTTTGTCAAGATTTTTTAGCATAGTATAAATAGATTCTTTTTCTATTTTTAGGGCATCAGACACTGTAATATGTATGCAGCATTTGTGAGGCGACTTTTCTAAGCCATTTTGGTCTTTTTTACTTACTTTTTATCATTGAATCTTTGTATTTAGCTTAGCAAGTAATTAATACGAGTTTATCTTCTTCTATTTCTTGCTTTTCTTCTTTGAGTATGAGCAGTTAAACCCATTAGCTAGGGTTGTGGCTCAACCTTAGTGTGGGTAATTGATGGGTCTTGTATTCTAGGGCTAAATTAATTATGGATGTTGGTTATTTGGGTCAATTTCATGGTTAATTTCTGAATTAGTGGTTGCAAACACTAGTTTGTGTTTTGTTGACTAGGGTTCTTCTTGACAAAGAGAATCTAAGTCTTCGAAATTGACCCAACAAGGAATTGGGTCATACTCAAGAAATTGATAGCCCCAATTAAAGGGTTAAACCTCGAGAGAGTAATACCCGACTTGAACCTTTGTTACTTATGCAAATTAGCATACCCAATTGGTCTTGAGAAAGTCAATTGGGCAAAATCACTTGAATCACCAAGAGGTGTAAAGTGGGTAAATTAGTGCAACGGTTATATCATATTCCCCAATCATGTCAATTATGCCTTAGTTTCAAGTACCCGTCATTTGCCCACCTAAGCGAATGTCACTACCCTAGTGCCTTTTAAACCATTAGATACAACTTGCAATATTTATATCTTCAATTAGTAGTTTGATAAAAATAGAATCATAAAGAAAACTTAAAAATGAATAGAAGACCAATTAAGAGAACATACGCAATCCTAAACTAGATAGATACTCGATTCCAATTCTATCTCTCTGTGGATATCGATCCCGATCCAAAATCAGGTAAAAGCTATTGCGACCCTATCTTGCTACTTAATAGTAGTGTGGAGTTGGAAGCGATCATTCTTGGAGAAGTTTTTTCCCGTTACTTAGAGAGAGATCTATCGGAGGCAGTTTGAACGCCTCCAGCAGGGTTCCATGACTGTTACTCAGTATGAAACCAGGTTTATAGAGTTGGCCCATCATGCTCTACTTATACTTCCTACTGAGAGAGAGAGCGAGGAGGTTCATTGAGGGACTCATCCAACCTATTCGACTTCAGACGGCTAAGGAGACTGGGAGTGACATTTCTTTTCAGGATGCGACCAATGTGGCCATGAGGGTTGAGATGGTTTTATCATAGGGAGGTGGTCAGGGGCCTGACAAGAAGCCCTATCATTTAGGCAGATTCAGTGGCGCCTCATCTGGAGGCAGGGATTCGTATGGTAGAGGCCATCCTCCTAGGCCTTTTCAGTCGGCACTTTAGGTTTCTCACGGTGCTTCATCTGGCTGTAGTTCTCATATGCAATATTCTAATTAGCAGTCCTACAGTGCACCATCAGCTCCTATCAGTGCACCACCGCTCCAGAGTTTTTGGGTGGCCATTCAGGTTGTCAAGGTCAATAGTTACAATAGTTGAGGACTTGTTATACTTGTGTTAATATAATATGGGTCACATTGCTAGATTTTGTCCTCGAGCGTCGAAAAGCTCTCGATATCCTGGTTCCCGTGCCATAATTCAGGCACCGAGTGTTTCACAACCCGCCCAGCCATCCATAGGTAGAGGTAGGGTGCTAGAGGTGGACGTAGAGGTGTTAGAGCTGGAGCTCAGGCCGCTAAAGGTGGAGGCCAGCCAGCAGCAAGCCGTCCTAGAGATGTAGTCCAGGGTGGTGGCGCCCAACCCCGATTTTATGCTCTTCCAGCCTAGCCGGAGGCTGAGGCTTCCGATGCAGTTATCACAGGTATGGTTCTAGTTTGTAGTAGGGATGCTTTAGTACTATTTGATCCAAGGCTTATATACTCTTATGTGTCATCTTATTTTGGGTCATATCTGGCCATGCATGGTGATTCTCTAAGTGCTCCTGTTTATGTGTCCACCCTGGTGGGTGATTTTATTGTAGTAGATCATGTTCATCATTCTTGCATGGTTGTGATTGGGGGTCTTGAGACTCGAGTAGACTTATTATTGTTGGACATAGTTGATTTTGATGTTATACTATGATGGACCGGTTATCACCTTACCACGCCATGTTGGATTGTCATGCCAAGATGGTGGTCTTAGCCTTACCGGGTCTACCTTGTTTAAAGTGGAGAGGGACTCCTGGTCATTCTACTCGTAGCGTTATATCATATACGAAGGCTCGGCGAATGGTTGAGAAGGGTGTTTGGCCTATTTGGCATATGTTTGCGACTCTAGTGTCGAGGTTCCTTCTATTGATTCTATGCTCGTTGATCATGGGTTTCCTGAGGTATTCCCTTCAGACCTACCGGGTATGTCACCCGAAAGAGATATTGATTTTTGCATCGATCTGGCTCTAGACACTCAGCCCATTTTATTCTGCCATATCGTATGGCCCTGCCTGAGTTGAAAGAGTTGAAAGAGTAGTTGAAAGACTTGCTTGATAAAGTTTACATTAGGCCTAGTGTCTCATCATGCGGTGCGCCGGTGTTGTTTGTCTAGAATAAGGACAGATCGATGATAATGTGTATAGATTACCAGCAGCTTAACAAGGTCACAATCAAAAGTAGGTACCCATTGCTGAGGATTGATGATTTATTCGACCAACTTCAGGGTGCCCAAGTGTTTTCTAAGATCGACTTGAGATCTGGCTACCATCAATTGAGGATTAGGGTGTCCGGTGTCTCTAAGACTGTCTTCCGCATTTGGTACGGGCATTATGAGTTCTTGGTGATGTCGTTCTGGCTGACGAATGCGCCAACAGCTTTCATGGATTTGATGAACCGAGTGTTCAGGACTTACTTGGATTTGTTCGTGATAGTTTTAATTGATGATATTTTGATCTATTCCCGCACTCAGGAGGAGCATGATCAACATCTGAGAGTGGTTCTTCAGACTTTGAGAGATAGTCAGTTGTATGCTAAGTTTTTGAAGTGTGAGTTCTAGTTGAGTTCAGTTGCTTTCTTGGATCATGTGGTTTTAGCAGAGGGAATTCAGGTAGATCCAAAGAAGATAGAGGCAGTCAAGAACTGGCTCCGACCCACATCAGCTATAGAGATCCAGAGTTTCTTGGGTTTGGTAGGCTATTATCGTCAGTTCGTGGAGGGGTTTTCATTGATTGCAGCCCTGATGACCAGTTTGACCCAGAAGGGTGACCAATTTAGATGGTCATATGAGTGTGAGTTGAGCTTTCAAAAGCTCAAGATTGCTTTGACTACGGTACCAGTGTTGGTTTTGCCTACAGGTTCAGGGCTTTACATAGTTTATTTTGATGCATATCGTATTGGACTTGGTGCGGTGTTGATGCAGGATGGCAAGGTCATTGCCTATGCTTCGTGGCAGTTGAAGATTCATGAGAAGAAATATTCGGTTCATGATTTGGAGTTAGCAGCCATTGTTCACGTGTTGAAGATTTGGAGGCATTATCTGTATGGTGTGGCATGTGAGGTGTTCACAGATCACAAGAGTTTGTAGTACTTGTTCAAATAGAAGGAGCTAAACATGAGACAAAGAAGGTGGTTGGAGCTGTTAAAAGACTATAATATCACCATCTTATATCATCCGGGAAAAGCCAATGTGGTGGCCGATGCTTTGAGTAGGAAGTCATCCAGTATGGGCAGTCTTGTGTATATTTTGATCAGTAAGTTGGATGTTTCAGAGCCTAGCCATGTGATAGCTTTCACAGTTGCTCGTTCTTCTTTATTGGATCATATCCGAGAGTGGCAGTATTATGGTCCTCATTTATGTGTCCTCAGAGACACGGTGCAACATGGAGATGCCAAGCATGTCACACTAGGAGATGATGGAGTTCTGAGGATGCAGGGTCGTATTTGTGTGCCTAATGTGGATGGGCTTCAGGAGTTGATTCTAGAGGAGGTCCATAGTTCCAAGTACTCTATTCATCTGGGCGCCACCAAGATGTATCAGGATTTGCGGCAGCATTATTGGTGGAGGATAATGAAGAAGGACATTGTTGCGTATGTGGCTCGATGTTTGAATTGTCAGCAGGTTAAGTAAGCATCAGAGACATGGTGGTTTGTTTCAGAGGATTAAGCTTACCGAGTGGAAGTGGGAGCGAATCACTATGGACTTCGTTGTTGAACTCCCACGGACTCAAAGGAAGTTCGATGCAGTGTGGGTTATTGTTGATAGGCTGACCAAGTCGGCATATTTTATTCATGTGGCAGTCTCCTACTCTTCCGAGAGGTTAGCTGAGATCTATATCCGGCAGATTATTCGTCTTCATGGTGTGCTCGTGTCTATCATCTCAGACCGATGTACGTAGTTTACCTCACAATTCTGGAGAGCAGTTCAGCGAGAGTTGGGCACACGGATTGAGTTGAGCACAGCATTCCATCCTCAGATGGACGGGCAGTCCGAGCGAACTATTCAAATTTTGGAGGATATGCTCTGAGCTTGTGTCATTGACTCTGGAGGCTCGTAGGATCAATTTTTGCCTCTAATGGAGTTTGCCTACAATAGCTACCAGTCGAGTATTCAGATGGCTCCTTATAAGGCTTTATATGGTAGGCGGTGTCGGTCGTCTATTGGATGGTTTGAGCCAGGAGAGGCTTGGTTATTGGGTACGGATCTAGTACAGGATGCCTTTTAACAAGGTCAGGATCATTCAGGATAGGCTTCGTACAACTCAGTCCAGGCAAAAAGAGTTATGCCAACCGTAAGGTTTGTGATTTGGCATTCATGGCTGGTGAGAGGGTATTGCTTCGGGTGTCGCCTATGAAGGGCGTGATGAGATTTGGAAAGAAGGGAAAGCTTAGCCCAAGGTTCATTGGCCCATTTAAGATTCTTGATCAAGTGGGAGAGGTGGTGTCGATGCCCCTTTTTATAATGTAAAAAACAAGTAAGAAAAGGTAAGGGAATAGTTTGCAATCAATCACATAAAGTCTTCGTTTAGTTAAGGGATTCTGATTTCAAACGGGTGAGAGACAAATGAGGAAAGAAATTTGATCAAAATCTTTTCCAAAGTAACCCAAAAAGGGTAAATAAATGGGAATTTATTTAAGGAAAGGTCCAGCGGTACACGGTTTGTGAAAAATAAGGAAAGGAAATCAGTCAAACAGCCAGTGAAATCAAAATCACATGCTTTGTTCGAATGAACCAAGTCAGGAAAAGGTAAAGAAGGTTCAATTAAAGGAAAATAATTACCAATTAGTCAAGACTTATTAATAGGATTTTGAAATCAATCAATTACTAGCAAAAACCCTTTTTGCAAGAAGAAACCCTCATATATAAAGTACACAGATAAACAAGAAAGAGTTGTCATGCTAATTAGAAAAGACATGCATAGAAAGGTTCAGAATCATAAGCAAAGAGTTTCAAATTCAGTTCATAGTACTTAGAATGAGTCTGATAGTCTGGGGTTCCAAAGTAGAACCCTAATCAAACTTGCCAAAGAAACCCCCCAAATCCTAGGGTTATCAGACATAGAGATGAGAAGGCAAATCATGAGAAACAAAACAGACATGACAGTAGGTTTGAAACAACAAAGAAAGAAAAACTTATTTAAAGCATGAAGAACATGTTTTAAGAAAAGCACGGAACCTAAGAAAGTTCAGAAGAGAAGGAGTGATACAAACTTAAGAAGTAGTAGATGAAACAAGCTTAGCAAAAACTCGAACAAAGTCCAGTAAAACAAACAAAATTAAAGAACTCAGTAGGAAACACACATAATAGAAATCATGTAGGAAAACATAGCAGAGATAATCATGCGAGCCTAGTCTAAAGGCACAGTAAAACACAAAGGCATGGAAGAATAAAGTATAATAGATAGAAAAACAGAAGAGCAAACACATGTGTAGTAGAGAAGAAAACATACGAGCATAATATAGACAAAAACACATAAAGAAAGAATAGGAAGAATCAGAAACATGTTTTGAAAACCTTTTCAGAAACCCTAAATCGAAATCAAACGATTTTGAAAAGAAAATTTGGGGAAAACACTTTACACATCCAGTAGAACACAAATACATCGTAGATCTAAGAAAACAAATAGAGAAAAAACTTGAATAGCTTAGGGTTTCCCCCGAAACCCTAGAAATGAGAAATGCTCGAAAGAAAGTTCGATCCTGAGTCGGATGAGTGAGAATCAGGCTTTTGAGGCTTAAATATGCCGGAGCAAAGACCGGAGAAGCCATAGAACCAAAGATCTGAGAATATCTGAAAGAGAACAGTCGAGGTCAAGCTTCAAAACCTCGAACTCCCAAGGTTTAATAGTAGAGAGGGGTGAGTACAGACCATCCATGGACTGAGAAGCCATGGATTCCGGTGAAAGTATGGTGGAAAAAGGGTCGGAGACAATTAGGGTTCGAAGAACATTCGAGAGAGTTTGAGAGACAATGGGATTCAAAGGCGGCTATCAGAATGAAATAAGAGATTAGGGTAGGTCATTTGGGGTTAAAATAGTAAGGGGTGATCGTGGTCGTTGATCAAAATTATCAACGGCCTGGATTGAAATAAATCCGGGCAGGTTAATAAATGGGTTAAAGGGTTGGGTAAAGATAAAATTGGGTCGGTCCAAGTGGGGTTGGGATTGGGTCAATTTGAAGTCTAAAATTGAAATGTAAATAGGCTATAATTGAAATAAAAATGGGCTAAATGTTAAATAGCTAGTTTTTCCTTTTTATTTATAAAAAATAGTAAACAGTAATTTTAAAAACAAATTAAAAGTACTGAACCAATTAATAATATATAAATATTAATTAAAAAATATTAAAACCAATTTCACAATTATAAAAATGTTGTTAATCTTAGAATAGGCTAAAATTGCAATTGTATGCAATTTAGCTTTTAACAATACCAGATAAATTTGTAAAAATATACAAAATCACCTTAACTATATTTTGGTATAAATATGAGAATAAAATAAATTATTCACCAAAATTGATAGTTTTGGGAATAATTATTGATTTTGTACTGTTAAAATGGATAATAAACTGATTTTAAAAACCTTTAAAAATTAAGAAAAATACCAAAACCCTTGGACATGCTTATATATTGTCACACCTCTTTTTTACGGTGCTTACATCCCGGCGAAAGGGATATAAACACAAAAAGAGTTTTTCCAATTAAA
>MU763820.1:0-20707 GCA_026770625.1 Nicotiana glauca | reverse complement strand
TGATTCTTCAGGGCTGTTCAGGCGTGGTTTCCATGGAATTTTGCATATATGGCCTTTTTCTTCTACTTTTGATTCCAAAATTGCTCCTTAGCCTTCCTTAACCATTTTGTACCTACAATTCATGAAAAACACTAATAAGAGTATTTTGTCATCATATATATTATCAAAACAACTTAAGAATGTGATTGTTTAGGGCATGAATATAGTAAAATTCACCTATTATCACGTAACTGTTAAAAAGACATTCAATAACTTTTAAGTATAAGAGCACTATTTGTTTAAATTGCCATTTACTTCTCCCTTAAACATCTCATTTGATAAACACTCCACTAATTATAGAGTAGTATATAAGCTGTATGAGTTGGAAAAAATGTAAAATTAGTCTTACTTGTTTAACACGTCAAATATTTTGAAATAAATTCAATTTTCCTATACAACCAATATTCAGAGTTTCCGATCAATGTCTGTTATTTGTGGCTTGAATTATTTCCTTGTATTTTTAGGAAACCCATAATCCCTATAGGTTTAGGAAAACTCATTGTTCTAACAAATTTGGAAAAGGAAAAGCTATTGCCCTTGTCAAATTGGGAAACCTTTCTCTTATATATTTGGGACATTTTTGCAATCTAAATATAGGGGGTGTAGTTGGGAATTCTAGAAATTTTACTGTGCTTTTCTTCTCATTCATAGTGTTAAACTCTCTCTGCTTTTGCCCCGAGGATTAGGCTTAGTCGAACCTCATTAAATCCTTGTGTTGATTTTTCTTCTCTATTTGCTTTGCGTGTGATTGTGTACTAGTTAACCCACGATATTCCGCAATAATTGGCATTAGATCAAGGTTCGGGTTTCTACATATAATCTAGGGTTAAGATGTCTTCATCATCTTCAACAAAGTACGAAGTAGAGAAATTTGACGGGGGTTCTAGTTTGAGTCTTTGGAAGATTAGGATGAAATCGTCCTTGGTGTTACAAGGATTATGGAAGGCAATTGATGAGAATTTTCCTGAAGAGATGAAAGAGATAGAGAAAGCAGACTTGAAGGAGAGGGCTTTGAGTGCGATCTTCATGAGCATTACAGATAGCATTCTTCGGGAAATTGTTGAAGAAACTTCTATAGCAACGACATGAAAGAAGCTGGAAGATCTGTATTCTAAGAAATCGCTAACAAACCGACTCTACCTGAAAAAGAGGTTATATAATCTCCGTATGAATGATGGTACACATGTTAAAACTCATATTGATGAGTTTATTCATTTATAATGGACCTGAAGAATGTGGATATCAAAATTTAGAGTGAGGATCAGGCCTTGATTGTGTTATATTCTTTACCACCGTCTTATGATACTTTTCCCAATACGCTGCTATATGGGAAATACAACATTTCACTAGAAGATGTTAGTAATACACTAAAATCTGAAGAGTTAAAGAAGAGCTTTTCAGAGAGCAGAATTGAGGGCGAGGGTCTTGTGATTAGAGGAAGAACACAACAAAAGGACTTTAACACGAAAAATTCAACCACCAGATCAAAGTCTAGAGCAAGGAAGCAACACTGTTATGAGTGCATGGAGCAATGTCACTACAAGAAAGATTGTTCTAAGTTGAAGGAGAAAGAGGAAAACAGAAAATAGATAATCGACAAATATTATTGACAATGGCAATAATTATGATGATAGTGACTATGTAGGGGAAGTCTGTGCTGTGAGTTCTAGTCATGGGCAGAATTCTCGGGTTCTTGATTCTGGTGCTACTGTCCACATGTGTCTACATAAGAATTGGTTTGAAACATACAATTGATTGAGACTGTCTATATGGGAGATGATAATCCATTACCAGTAGAAGGGTTGGTAACATCAAATTGAGAATGTTCGACGAAATTAATAGAAATATTGAGTGTTGGCATGTTCCTCAGATAAAGAAAAATTTGATTTCTCTTTCGACTTTGGATGATCAAGTCTATAAATTTCACTCCGAGAATAGAATAACTAAAGTGTGTAAAGGCTCCATGGTACTCATGAAGGGTAAACTACATTCTAAATGGTATCATCTTCAGGCCAGTGTAATTGAAGGGGAAGCTGCCGTAATTTCTGGAAAAAGTGATCTGAATCAGTCTCGGTTGCGGCACTTGCAACTTGGCCATATGAGTGATAATGGATTGTCTTTGTTGAGTAAGCAGACTTTGCTGAATGGGTAGAAAAATCAAGTTTTGAATTTTGTGAGTATTGTGTGTTTGATAAATAGACAAATGTAAAATTCAGCAAGAAGGCCGAGCACAAGACCTGAGACAAGTTAGATTATATATACTCTGACTTGTGGGGTCCAAACAGAGTTTCCGCTAAGAGTGGTGCGTGGTATTTTATGACTTTGATTGATGATTACTCAAGGATGGTATGGTGTATTTTCTGAAAACGAAAGATGAGGAATTTTAGATATTTATTAAATGGAAGACGGTGGTTGAGAGGCAGACGGAAAGAAAAGTTAAGCTTCTTCGAACTCACAATGGGTTGGAATTTTGCAATTCTGAGTTTAATAATTTTTGCAGCAGAGAGGGCATAGTGAAACACCGCACTTGTGTCGGAACACCACAATAAAATAATATTGCAGAATGTATGAATAGAGCACTTTGTGATACGCACGAAATATGCTTTCACGCTCATGTGTTAGCAAAGATTTTTGGGTTGAATCAATCAATCCAGCTTGTTATTTGGTCAACAGATCTCCATCCATAACTATTGAGTTCAGAACTCTTTTTGAGGTATGGTCCAGTTCGCCTGCCGATTATTCAAATTTAAGGATATTTGGTTGTCCTGCTTATGCTCATGTGAGGGATGGAAAACTTTGAGCCGAGGGCAAAGAAGTGCATATTTTAGGGTATGCAACTGGAGTGAAATTTATAGGTTGTGGTGCACAGATCAAAAGACTCCAAGGTTAATTATCAGTAAGGATGTAACATACAATGAATCTGCCTCACTGGATAGCCAGAGGGAGAAAGCAATAGAGCTAGAAATTGAATCCGCTAGCTCAGCCCAGTAGTTCTAAAGTAGAGGAAGTGGAGGAGATGCACAATATTGATCAAAATGATAATGTTGACGCATCTACGCAACAACAACCATATAACATTGCAATAGGCAGAGAGAAGAGAGTGATCAACCGACCGCAAATGTTTGCAAATGTAGTTGATGGGAATCTTCTTGGATATACGAATCCAGTGGGATATGATTTGTCAGTTGCAGAGACCGTTGATACATTTGAGTGTTATAGCTACTCAGAAGCTATTCAGAGTACATAACCAAATCGACGGATTAGTGCTATGGCTAAAGAGATTGAGTCTCTTAACAAGTTTAGGCATTGCCTAGACTTGGTTGATGTGTGCGGCAATAGATAGAGCCATTGCGAGGGTTGGGGACAAGGTAGAGAGACGTTGTTCCTGTTGATGAAGAGAATTCAAGCCAAGGGGAAAATTTGTTATTTTTCTTGTATTTTTAGGAAACCCATAATCCCTATAGGTTTAGTAAAACTCATTGTCCTAATAGTTGGGAATTGAAAAACTGTTGTCCTTGTCAAATCGGGAAACCTCTCTTTTATATGTTTGGGAACTTTTGGGATCTATATATAGGAGTTGTAGTTGGGATTCTAGAGATTGTATTGTATTTTTCTTCTCATTTATAGTGGAAAACTCTCTGCTTTGGCCCCGAGGATTAGGCTTAGCCAAACCTCATTAAATCCTTGTGTTGATTTTTCTTCTCTATTTGCTTTGTGTGTGATTGTGTGCTAGTTAACCCACGATATTCTACAACAATGTCTTCTATTTGATCATATTGTTAAAATTGATTTAAAAGAGGGAAAAAGTCATTCTCGTAACAATGCACAGACTTTTTAAAGAGCCAAAGTTAGTCTCAATTTGCTCGATAAGTTTGAACTATTTGTTCGTCGAAATATGTTACTGACACATTCAAGCTCCTTCATATAAATAGTATTACGTACAAAGGATGCCAAGGATTGAAACTAAACACCCAAAGTTTGTGTTCAAATTAAAGCAACACTGCTCCACGAATAATGTCTCAAAATCCGTCCCTTTCAACTTACATTTTCGTGGAAATTTTTTACATGTGCTAAGTGCATTACCCTTTGGACATATTGTTAGGAGAATACATATAGCCTATTTTATAATGAGCAAATTATACTTTATACCCATAAAAGATAAAATATTTACCCGTATCTACCCATGTTGATTTCTTTTACAATTTATACCTATGCGGCACATTTATTTTACCCGCTCAACCTATTCTTATCTTTGTCATTGTTTAATGTTCATGTTCTCAAATTCATATGCACATTTGTTGTAAGTGCATCACATTTTCCTAATATGTTTTATCATCTTATCATAATAATACTAATTAAAAATAATATAATATAATATAAAATTATAAAAATATATGAACCTGGAGAGCACAAAAAGATATTATTATTATTATTATTATTATTATTATTATTATTATTATGAAAATGTATTAATCAATGTTATGCTCACACATTGAATATCCACCATTGTTGGGCTTGAATCTCAATTTTATTTTTGAAGATTTCTTGTTTGATTCAAAGTGGGTGCTGTTAAATATTGCTTATAGTACCTTCTAAAAGTTCATACTGAAATTTGATAGTGTTTGGAGCTGATTTGAGGTGATTGAGATCGAAATATCAGTTGAAAATCGAAGAAGAACACAACTACAATATACTGCTACAGTATACAATATGTTGTAGGAGTATAAAGATATACTACAACTATGCTATTATCGTTTACAAAACAGTATACCGCTACAGTATACTAATATACTATATGAGTATATAGTTATACTGCAACAATATACCATTATAGTATACAAATATATTGTTATAGTATATTATAATAATATGCAAGATATTGTAACAATATACTGTAATAGTATACAATATACTATAATAGTATACTTATTACCCGTAAATTCACTTGCCTTTTTCCATTTAATTTTTTTAAAGTTTTTACCTAGCGTGAGCAGCAAATTGAAAATTCAAAATAAAATAAAATTATAGTATGCTATATAATGTAACGGTATACGCTTACAATTAGATCCTTTTAGAATTTTTTAAAATTTTTATTGATAACTAATATTGTTTCATTTTAATAATTGAATTAAACTTTTTTTTAACTCTTCGCGTACAATTGTATACCCTGTTGGTATACCTATATACTATACTGGTATCAAATGTTAGTTAATATTTTTTGGTTGTATTAGCTATATTTAATTGGTACACAATTTGATTTTTCTCTAGTAATAATATATATAAAAAGGAATAATAAAAAATAGTGAAAATAGTAAATGAAATTAGATTATGAAGAGAAAAGGAATATAAAAAAAAAGAAGTTAAACGAAAATGGAATCGGAAAAAGAAAAAAAATAAGAAGAAAACGAGAAAAAAGAAAAGGAGAAAACGAGAAAAAAGAAAAGGAGAAAAGAAAAAGAAAAGAAAAGAAGCATAGAAATAAAAAAAGAATTGAAGAATAAAAAGAAAATTCCCCACAAAATCTATTATGGGTAGGAAATGTAATTAGTTTATGGGTAGAAAAATAAATGGGTAGACAAGGATAAATAGTTTTATTTTTGTGGGTAACTATGTCAAACCCCTTTTATAATATGTCTTTTAACTGGCCCATGAAATGAATACACAATATGTATTCGCAGTAAATTAAATAACTGTATGACGTGGACTTGTTCTTCTTTTTTCATACGGGTGAATATGCTAGTATCAGTAAATTAAAGCTACGTACAAATTATAGCTAAATTATGACGTATTGTATATTGCAGAATCTGGACAAGGTCCTTATACCAATTTCACATTCGTCTAGCAGTTATGAGAGAAAATAAGAAGTTGGAAAGAAAAGGAAGAGATAAAATTAGTCAAGTACTGCAGAGTCTGCAGTTGAGCCGTGCATGAATGGAAACGATCGATAAGAAAGTCAAGATATACAACCACGTCTAATTACGTAGGGTAGTTGAATAAAGGGACGAAAGCCCTATCACTAGAAGTCATTCCATATAAAGAAATGGTGTCTTTTGAGCAAGCTGCTACTGGTCAATTGTTAGGTGCCTCCTCTGTCGCCATTAGCTTCTGCACTTTACGACCATGCCAAAATCTAGGCTACCCAAGGTTTTCAAACTATCTTAACTATTCGACCTGCATTATAATTTTCTTATTATTGACCTCGAGTTAACTTATATATATCCTACTATATGGAAGGCAAGTTGTGCGGATGCGGGGCGGTTTTTGTCTTAACTCGCAAAATTTCAACCCGCCCCATCCTGCCTGGCATAGTATTTCCGCCCACATCAACCCCCCCCGCTTAGATTCCTTTTTTTTTTTTTGGCTGAATTTTTTTTATCATTTTATGTTTAATCTAGGTGGTTTTACTTAATAATTGCAGCTGTTTAAGGGCTGAAAAAGATTGCTTAATCCACATTGAGCCATTGCCTTCACTCATGATAAATAAAATATTTTTTTATTTCATGGGTGGTGTCGAAGTCAAAAAAAAAATATTTATTACAAATTTAATATTGTGTAGTATAATTAAAATACAACAAGAATGATAGTTGTTGAATTTTCTTGCTAGACATTTTTGTTTCTCTAATATACTTTAATTATTTTGAGAACGAAAAAAGCAATTCGAAAAGATAAAGAAGGAAAAAGTTAACGAAAAAAGCAATTCGAAAAGATAAAGAAGGAAAAAGTTATAATATACGGGTAGTTTGTTGTATTCTTTTGCTCTCTCATATTACGAAGAAACAATTACTCCATATCGTGCTTTCTTTATGTCATTGTAGTGTTCATATGTGTATGAGGACTAAGAGAATACATTACAGTTAATAAATTGATGTTTGAGAGTGAAGACCCGCAACCGCCCCGCTACCCGCAAGAATATTTTTTGAAAAAAATCAAACCGCCCCGCCCCGCATAACCCAAACCCGCCCTGCTCTGCATAGGTTCAAACCTGCCCCGCACCGCCCCATTGCCATCCCTGTCCTACTAGCTAGTGTGATGAAATTTTACGTTAACAATGTACTTTAATATAATCTACCCTAAAATATTACTTGCGTTATTTTTCAACTTACTATATATAACTTCACTTGTTATATATAGTTACTTAAAATCTCCTTTCAAGTGATTTAGTGGTATAAAAAAAAATTACATTAACAACTAGGAAATAAGTCATAGAACCTGGTCATTTTCTTTTTGTAGAGATGATGACGCAACATGACGAAATATATAACAAAAGTTTGACGAACAAATACTACTAATCATTTACTATAAATTGGTATACAACAAAAATGCCCATGAAAATGTAAATTCCAATCATGGAAAATTGATGAAAAATAGTACTAGTAGAAAAAAGAGTGGGAATATAATTAAGAGGCAATGCATGTGATGAATAGCAGGTCTCCTAAGTTGGAAACAAAGTATAGAGAGAAAGGTAACACACCACGTGAGAGGTTAGTTGTGAGCATCAGAAGTAATTTTGGCAGTGAGGTTGGCGACGTTGCCATTTCTGTTCTCACATATATAGCTAGCCATCCACTGTTTCTTTCCCTGCCTTTGCCATCCCTACAGCCTGTATCTTTGCTTGTTTTCTGCCATCCACCCCCAGCCCTGCCTCCTCTCTGGCTGTGTTTATAATATAATATATATTTCCATTTTATATGTCATCTGTGACATAGAGGTGTATCATTCTTGCGTTTAGCTTTTATAGACGTAAAAGAATTTTTACTCTGTCAGGTCATTAAAAAATAATTAAAAGTAATAGTTTATAACAAAAGTGATCAAGGGCACATACACGTCGGACAAAATGGTATCACGCGATACCGTTTCGTTAAAATTTTTCTACTGAGATTATGTATTAATACTATGCAGAATTAAACGAATAAATAGAAAAGAAATAACACCACTTGTCAAAGTTTATTGCTTAGCAAGCTGGTTAAGTGCTTGTTTTTGCTTCTAGTGGTCGGAAGTTTGAACCTCAACTTGAATATTTTTGGCAAATATTTGAGAAGTCCTTAATTTCTAAATATTATGATTATGCAGAATTGAACTCTTAACCTCTTCTAGCTTACTCAACAAAATTAATGGATCAAGGCTATTCCTCGTACTTAAATGTGATAATTAATACTCTACCGTTTACAAAAAATACCGCGTACGCCTCTGAATATGATTATAAGTAACATAAAACGTAATCTAGATTACACGCATCGTCAGGGGCGAAACTACCCTTGTTCGAGGGGTGTCAACCGACACCCCTTCGCCTGAAAATAACACTGTGTAGATAGGTATTTTTTTTACAAAAATTGAATATATACAAGGGGTTGACAACCCTTGATGCAAGACAAGCATAATTTTTTGGATTTTGACACTCCTTTGTATAAATCCTGGCTCCGCGACTGCGCGTCGTGCAACCAGAATTTTATACCAGGGATCCAAGAAAGATTTGGAATATCACAATTGAAATTTAAACATGTGACTAAAATAACTTTTGAATCCCTTTTACCACTACATTAGAACTTTTCTTCATATGAAGGGGATACAAAGAAAAAATTACCTTGTATATATGTTACAACAAGATAAAAATAAAAACTATTTAAAGTCTCTGTGTACGTAAGTTTAATCCATAGTTAAATTATCGATGCTTATCTAGGTTGGATGATGGGTGGTTACTGTGAAAGTATTGCAGAGCACCGAACTTTTGCGCACTGCCTCTAATAACATCAGTAAAACTTCTTTTCTACTCTTTTTGGATTTCATTTTTGTGGTTGCTTTTCCACATGCATTTACTACTTATGCCCAATTTTGTCTAATGACCAACTGAAGTTCACCGCTGTAAGACTGTTAATAGAATGGACCTTCAAATCATGAAACAAAAACTTACTATCTATTCCAGGAAGAATTCTTCCACTTGAGAAATTCTAAAATCAATTTAAATTTTCGTACATGCACCAAGTTTCTACATAGAAATATCAAAATAGCAAAATTATGTATGTTATAAAACAATTTGTTGATTGTCATGTACTTGGGGTAGCTTGCATTCGATGATAATTTGTTGCGGACAAGATCTAAAATTAAAATTACTATACAGTATTGCAGTTGGACTTTCTGGACCCAACTGGACAATTGGATTCAAAACTCCCAATAAAAAAAGAAAGGAAAAAAGTTAATTTCAAAATATAAAGTCATTATTTCAAATCATTAAAAGAAGATATATAGCTGGGAAGCATATACTTATCAAATTACTGTTGGTCCATACCTTATGAAAAAAAACCATATAAACTCTTTTATCTTTTTCTCACTCAGAGTCTCTTTCTCTCCTTCTCCTTCTTTTCTTCCTATTTTAATTTTATTGGGTTGATTGGTTAATGATGAAAAGCAAGTCCCTTGCCTTTAATTTGTTCCTCTGTTGGTTTTGAGTTTGCCCTTTTCTTTCTTTTATCCATATCCACATCTTTCTCTTGTTTTAACACTTGTACTACAGGCCATAACACTCAGAAAAAAAGCTGTGTTTTAGTATTATTCAAATTCTGTTAATTGGTTTCTTTTTTCATACTTTCAATCCTTCTAGAGACCAATTCTGCTTTAGGAAAAGAAGTACTATCTAATATTATGAAGCGATTCAGTTTCTCAGATTCTTCTGGCAAATTGCTTTATCCACCACAAGGTAATTCCTCTACCATTATTTTCTTTCCCTAAATTATGCAAAATCACTCAAAAACGGGGAATTTTTTTAGCTTTTAACTTCTATACATCGACAGTGGAACATAATTTCACATTATAATAAAGCTCACCTAGGTGATAAACCATACACGTATACAATTGAGATAAAAACGTGAAAAATAAGACATGTTACTTACTAGTTACAATATGTCAAAATACACTGATAATATAAAAATTTGTTACGCTGTCGATGTATATAAGTTAAATTGTTTTGACTTAACTCTTTTTACATGCCGATGGTATTGAGGGTAGGAAGGCAGAGATGACTATGATGAACTTTCAATAGGCCTGATCATTTTTATATTTTCTTTCTTTTTTGTGTTATATTGCAGAGAAAAATACAGAAAATTTGGCGTATAGCACAGATTTTCAGGCAATGTTGGATGGATTGGAAGATGAAGATGGAATAGAAGAGAGTGGATGTGTA
Organism: Nicotiana glauca; assembly: GCA_026770625.1. Lineage (NCBI taxonomy): Eukaryota > Viridiplantae > Streptophyta > Magnoliopsida > Solanales > Solanaceae > Nicotiana > Nicotiana glauca. The sequence continues at coordinate 10,494 of MU763820.1, read as the reverse complement.
ACAGGGAAAAAAAGGAGGCTAAAAGTGGATCAAGTTCAAGCACTGGAGAAAATATTCGAAGTTGATAACAAGCTTGACCCTGAAAGGAAAGTGAAAATTGCACAAGAATTAGGGCTGCAACCAAGACAAGTAGCAATTTGGTTCCAAAATCGACGTGCCCGTTGGAAGACTAAACAATTAGAAAGAGATTATAATATTCTCAAGGCCAATTATGAAACTCTTCAGCTCAATTATTCCAAAGTTGAACAAGAGAAACAAGGCTTGATTAATGAGGTAAATCATTAAAAATCTCACATTTCTTGATCTAATAGTGTAAAGCCGCCGTACCTGTTTTGTTGAATATATAATTAAGTACTTCTTCGGTAGGGGTAAGGTCCGCAAACATTGATCTACCCTTCCTAGACCCCAATACACCGGGTTGTTGTTGTTGAAATTTAAATTTTTAGTCACATAGTTTAATGTAATACTATCAAATTAGACAAAGGTTCTGAGTTCAACTCTCACTGTCACCGACTATATAAGAAATTTCCGCTTTCAGCTTGTTTCTCACTCTTTTTGTGGTTGTTACAAACATGCAGCTAAAAGGACTAAAAGAGAAGATTGGAGAAGAAAATTCAACAGCATTTGAAAGGCCACAAGAATTGATTCCCAGAAACTATGAAGTCAACAACAAGTTGAATTCAGATTTTGTGGATTCAAAAGATGGTTCATCAGATAGTGATTCAAGTGGAGTAATGAATGAAGAAAATTACAACAGTAGTCTGAATTATCAGCCATTAATGCCTAAAGTGTTATCTTATAATGCTTTGGATCACTTGTCATTATCTTCTACAACTTACACTCAGTTATTGGATCCAAGGGCAAGTTCTACATCATCAATGAGAGGTTATAATCAGCAGCAGCAAGTTGGAAAAATAGAGGAGCAACATGGTTTTACAACAGAGGATTCTTGTAATATTTACTCTGTTGATCAAGCACCAAATCTTTATTGGTACCTTAGTGACCACAGAAATTAGTTAATTAAGTTAGTAATTTCCTTTATTTTTAAATAACATGTAGTTTAAGTATTTGAACCATCAAGAAGCTATTTCTGTTTTTACAACCTTAGTCTAGGCATTTAATTACAATATAGTTTAGAGATGTTATTTACTTCAGATAATTAAAAAGTACAAAATAAAGAAGAGAGGAAGCATATAAGAGTTTCACCTACATCTAAAGTTAATCCGAAATCCTCATTAAGGCAATCTTTAAGTAATTATCAACAATTTTTTTATCCTCAATGATCGATATTGTTAAAACCTGAACTTAATTTCGTCGCCAAGATTTTAAAGTTCCAATTTGTTCATAAGTTAGGGCGATCTAACGGTCTATTTTTTTTATGGAATCTTTTCATAGAATCAACATTTTGTGTACGTTAGCCTAACCAGCTGCTCGTAACTGTACAGACACGGGGACGGGATAAGATTATATTAATAATGTTATTTCAATATATGATTAAATGGCGTTGGGCCAATGTGTTTTTATAAAACATATAGTAGAAGTTTGTTTTGCATGATCATGTCATGTAGTCACTTTTGGTTGCATAGGCTACGTAGAAGTCATTTGGCACCCATGTGTTAGATGGTGACTTTTACTTGGAATTATAAGCAAATAGTGTTTCTGTTTTAGTCACTATCTTCCAGAAAAGATTTCACTCCATGCAAATTAATTTTCGTCTGGACATCATTGACTGTGATGTGATCAGATTGTGATAATTAATCATGGAATTTGGAGTTTAGGTCAAATTAAAAAAAATTAAGGGGTGTAATAAATAGTATCTATTTATCTCGTAAAAGAAATATTTTTTCAAGGTCAATTAATTTTGTGGCATATTACAATCATTTTTTTATTTTGAAGGGGAGTCCTGGTGCAACTGGTAAAGTTACTGTCATGTGACCAGAAAGTCATGTGTTCGAACCGTGAAAATTGCCTCTTGCAAAAATACAGGATGAAACTGCGTACTATAAACCCTTGTGGTCAGGTTCTTCCCCGGACCCTGCGCTAGCGGAGGCTAAGTTTACCGGCCTGCCCTTTTTATTACAATTCTTTCTAATTTTATGAAAATCTTATAAGAGAACTTTATTTTTACAATCTTACGTGATAATGTTTTATTCAAATTGTAAAAGGTTGTATTGAACCATTTTCTAAAGTGGGAACTCAACCCGAAAGACTAAAGAAGAAAATAAGTAACAGTGTCTAGTGATTGGTGTAATTTTTATTTAACGCTATTTTAAAATGGGTTGGTGCATGGCTGTTGGGTGCCTATCAAGCCCCATGTGGTGGGTAAGAATTAGACCATGACATGTACAGTCAAGTTGAAAAGCTACAAACTTCAAAAGGTGGATATTTTTTTCGCCACAAATTAATAAAATGGAGTTAGGAAGACTCAACGGAACAATAATGGTAAAAAAATCACTTGGACTTTGATTCATACAAAAACAACAACGTATAATCCTACAAGTAGGATTTGGCGTAATAGGTATGCAACCTTACATTTATCTTGCGAAGGTAAAGAGGTAATCTCCCATAAAAGCAAACCACGATCACATTATTAGTGTTTAAAAGAAATACGTACACTAGAGGAAAGACCATGTAAAAGAGGTCGTAACAATAGCAAGATTTTGATTCATGTAGTTCAAAATCTAGTCTCCAAACCACTCTACCGTTCCTTTGAGGTGTAACATGATTATTGTTCCTTGTTATCACCCAAGTTTATAGTCAAGTAATAACAATGAAAGTCTCCTACATAATAGGTTAAGTTTGATTCTTTTTTTCCCCCTCATTTATCTTACTTGTTTTCTTGTTCCTCGAGGTAATAGAAAGTTTTCTTTAAAGAAAATGTTCCCTTTTTTCTTTTAATTTGGACCATGAAAGGAAAAAAGGGAAATGTAGTGAAAACCAAAAGAGCAATTTCAAAAGGAGAAGGCCTAGAAAGAAGCAACTCTGCTTTAAAGTTAGTGTGTGATGGTTCTACAGTCCGTGGCCAAAAATCAAAGGGCCCAAACGGCAGAGGCAGTCACTTTCATATGGCTTCCAAATTCAGTGGGAAAAAGACAGGCCGAAAGCGGCGGTCGGTGGTCACTGAAGAAAAGGCCCACCCCTCATGACTTTAGCTTCAGTTAACTGTTCACTACTTCTCTTTCTCTTTCACCTCTGATTTGGACGGAATCCAAATACACATTGGCCCTCCACCTCTTTCAATCGCCTAGTATTTTCGAATATGATCAAACATGTTAGTAAATAATAAACAAAATTGGCTTTGAGCCATGAAAATCGACTGTCCTTAAAGAGTTATTGTCTGTATACTAAATGAGAAAAATACAAAACGATTCTATTCGAGATAAAATAAAGCCTGAAATAATACTTGCGATTTTTCTATACTACTTTGTTGGAAATTCTTGTGCATTTATAAGCAACCAATAGATCCTTTCAGAAAAGATGTCTTGTTTCACAAACAGACATATTCGGTTGGACCCTTTCATAACAGACATAACCATTTATTCGAATTTTGAATTTAAAATTCAAATAAATTTAATTTTTCTGTCACAAAATAACATAATTAATTTTAGGATCCGACCCGGCCCGCACCCAATCCGCAAGTCCAAGTCCAAGTCTTTGATTATAATATATATAAATATATAGTGTACTTAATTACACACACTTAAAAGTATGTGTCCTAAATCAAAGACATAAAAGGGACAAGTGCTTAAAAGACTTCAAAATTGCCTTCTCTCTTCTGATGTGGGATCAACCCACTTCCCAACTGGAATAACAAACTATCTTATAATCCCCCCACTAATTTATTATTTCACTCAATAATACTTGTGAATAATAGAAAGTATCTTATATAGATTTGAACTTTCCTTTAGTGTAAGTACTTTAAAGCTTTGACGAAGTTATTGGTATCTTAAGATTTGAACCACAATTCCTTATGCCAAAACCCAAAGTACCACACACACAGTGTTATCTAGTAGCTTAGAAAATCCAGTATTCGCTTTAGCACGTTTACGGCCATGTGCTCATTCTGAATTCATGAATATTTACAAGATCAACCCTTTAAATCTTGCTAGAAGCGGCACCACTTCAATATTTATATAGGTGGAATTAGTTACTATGTCCCTGTTACCCGAGACATTAATAATTCTATTAAGATTAATCAACCTCTTCATGTAATAGTATGCACTTTAGAGTTTGTCTGTATGCCCCTGTTATAACAAGCATTTAACAACTCCTTAACTTCTCACATAACAGTAAGTAGTACAATAGAATTCAAGCTCCTAAAAAGGAGATCAGTTCTTAAACAATACAAGTAACTTGTTATTACCCATTGAACTTATATTGTTAAAGTGTTTACTAACTCAAAGTGGGTTCCCATTCCTTGCATTTAATTTAAGGTTCTCAGCCCCGTCCCTTTACAAGTTTGTTGTACTACATCTCTACCCAATGGCTTTGTAAGTGGATCAGCCAAATTCTTATTTGATCTCACATATATTATAGCTATAGCTCCATTTGTAATTAATTCTCTTATATAAGTATGTCTCAAGCTTATATGTCTCAATTTTCCATTGTATATTTTATTGTGAGCAACACACATTGTAGTCTTAGTATCACAAAATATGAAAATAGCTGGCATAGGTTGTGGCCACAACTTTATATCAAGTAACATATTCCTCAGCCATTCTGCTTCTTTTCCAGCAGCTGCTAATGTAATGAATTCAGATTTCATAGTAGAATGTGAAATACATGTTTGTTTCTTGGATGTCCAACTAATGGCTCCACCACCTAGAGTAAATATCCATCCTGATGTGGATTTATTATCATTAACACTTGTAATCCAACTTGCATCAGAATATCCCTCTAATACATTAGGGAAACCATTATAGCAAATGCCCAAGTACTTTGTATATTTTAATTATCCAAGTACTCTACTTATTGCTTTCCAATGATCATTACCTGGATTACTGGTAAACCTTGAAAGTTTACAAATAGCAAATGCTATGTCGGGTCTAGTGCAATGCATTGCATACATCATACTACCTATTACACTTGCATACTCTAACTGTGCTACTCCTCATCCTGTATTTGCAGATAGCTTAACACTAGAATCATAAAATGTATTATACTCCTTTATTCCTTAATGACTGAATTTAGTAAGGATTTTATCAATATAATGTGCTTGTGACAAAGTCATTCACTTGTTATCTCTTTTAACCTTGATTCCCAAAATAGTATCATCTTCATTTAAATCTTTCATTTTAAAAACTGAAGTTAGATACTTCTCGGTCTCAGTAATTCCTCGTAGATTCGTATCAAAAATCAGCATGTCATCGACATATAAACAAATTATTACTCCATATTCTTTTATAAACTTATAGTAAATGCACTTGTCTGCACTATTATATACGAACCCGTTTGATAGTATTACACTATCAAACCCTTCATGCCACTGCTAGGCGCTTGTTTGAGACCATAGAGAGAATTTATCAATTTACAAACTTTCTTCTCGTTTTCCGGAAGAACAAATCCTTCAGGATGTTGCACATATATTTCTTCACTAAGGTTTCTATTTAAAAGGGCCGTCTTAACATGCATTTGATGTAAATAAAGATCATAAATGGAGGCCAAGGATAAAATGACTCTAATGGATGTTATTCTTGCAATATGAGCATATGTATCAAAATAGTCTATGCCTTCCTTTTGGGTGAAATCTTTTGCAACTAATCTTGCTTTGAAGGTTTGGACAGAACCATCTGTATTGTACTTTCTCCTATAGACCCACTTACAACTTATAGGCTTTGATCCAAGAGGAAGATCAACTAAAACCCAAATGTTGTTGGATATAATTGAGTCCATTTCATCATCAATGTCTTCTTTCCAAAAGGCAGCGTCTCTAGAAGACATTGCTTCTTGAAACGTCTTTGGGTATTCTTCAACATTCAATACAATAGGAATTTGATCGTAAACGTTTGTCCTATCTCCTTCAACAAGAAATACTATAGACTGTGAAGAAATAAAATCAGAACCAAGATGTTTTTCTTTTCTTATTCTTTGGTTTTCCTTGCTTCTATTTGCATATCATCACTTCTTTCTTTATTTGTAATAATTTCATAAGGTGACAATCTATTAGCATCAACACGTTTTCCATTTACTTCAGTCATTTCATTAACATTGTCATTTATAAATCTATTTTCAATAAACTCAACATGTATAGATTCTATAATGACATTAGATTCTAGATCTAACATTTTGTATGCTTTGGAGTATTGTGCATATCCTACAAAAATATTTTTAATTCCTCTAGGACCCAATTTGTTCTTTGATGATCAGGTATTCTATAATAGGATATACACCCCCACACTTTAAAATAATTTAAATTTAGTTTTCTAACATTCCAAAGCTCATAAGACGAAATATGCATACTTTTCGAAGGCACTCTATTTAGAATATAACATGCAGTTAGTAATGCTTCACCCCATAATTATGTGACAAATGTGCATTAAGTAACATAGCATTAACCATGTCCACTAAAGTTCTATTTTTTCTTTTCGCCAACCCATTTTGTTGAGGAGTATAAGGGGCACTCATTTAATGTATTAGGCCATACTCTTCACAGAACTTATTAAATTCGTTAGGAAAATATTCTCCGCCTCTATCACTTTGAATAATTTTAATTTTCCTACTCCTTTAATTTTTCACAATAGACTTGTATTCTTTAAACTTTTGAAAAGCTTCATCTTTAGTTCTAAGTAGGTAAACATATGTAAATCTAGAGAAGTCATCTATAAAAGTAATAAAATATCTTTTGCTTCCTCTAGTTAATTTTCCATTTAATTCACACAAGTCTGATTGTATTAAATCTAATAGTTCTGTGGATCTTTCAACTTTATGAAATGTTTTCTTTGTCATCTTTGCTTGCATGCAAATTTTACATTTTATATGTTGAGTTTTACATGAGATATAACCATTTTTTGACACATAATTCAAGGAGCCAAAATTTAAATGTCCTAGTCTAGTATGCCATAAATAAGAATTAGACTCAAAGATATAAGCATAAACATGATTTATTTCATTAATACTCAATTTGAACATGCCGTTACAGTTATAGCATTTTCCAACAAAAACTCCATTAATAAACTATTACATGATCAGACTTAATAACTATCTTGAAGCCTTTCTTTGACAACAAAGCAGTGGATATTAAGTTTTTCTTCATATCAGGAATATGATGCACATTCAGTAATGTCAACTTCTGGCCGGATGTGAAGTTAGTTTCAATGCTTCCTTTTCCAGCAACATCTGCCGCAACATGGTTTCCCATCAAGACTTGTTCAGAATCTTGCACTTCCGCGCTTATAACAAACATGAATAGTAGCACCCCCAAATCTAGCCACCAGTCTTGAGTATTTATAGCAGCGGTAGCCATATTCAATTCGGTGACCATACCAGTTTGCATTGCGGAAATCATGGCAACCAGTCCTTGGGCAGAATTTTCCACTACGTCTGCCTTTTCAGATTTTCCAGATATTTCAATCTTTCCAGACTTTTCGATATTGCTTGCATGAAATTTATTCATGCCTTTCTATATCTACAATCCTGAATCATATGGCCTTTCTTTCCACAGTGATGATAACTAAAGTTCTTTCTCTTTTTAAAAGAAGACTTTTTGGAAACTTTTAGATTTTTGTTCCCACTTCTAGAACCATTCTGACTAACAAAATTGACTGCGGAACTCGAGGTCTGATTAATAGCATCACTAGCACGAGTCTAACTTTCAATTTGAATGTGAGTACGAAATTATTTCACAGTCATTTTATCCATTGAATGTAGGATTTTCTTTCTATAGTCATTCCTGGAGGATGGCAATTTCGAAAGGATTGCACCTACTAGAAGTGCATCAGGAATTTTAACTTCAAGATCACTTAGTTTTGATACTAAGATTTGCAGTTCATGAATCTGATCCATTATAGGCCTAGTATCAAATATTTTAAATTAAAAATACTACCAAGCAAGGAATTTGTCAATACCTCATTTTTTATCCTGGTATGCAGTTTGTAGAGCAGTTCAAATTTCCCTTGGCGACTTTAGATTGTAGTAGAGATCGTAGAGTCGATCTGTCAAGGTATTCAGAATATGACCACGACATAACAATTCATCATGCTCTTGTTTCTTCCTTTCTTCCTTGACTGCATCAGAATCTTCTGTTGTAGGCTTGGGCATCGCAGATAAGGCAAAATCAAGAACATAATAGATATTAAGAGCAGACAACAAGAATATCATCTTGCCTCTCCAGCGGGTAAAATTCGTTCCATCAAAGTGATCAAGTTTGATGAATTCCTTCGGATTCTTAACAACAAACATCAATTTCTCCATAACAATATAAATAAGACCGCGACTATCCTTCCATAAGGAGCGTATTATTGAAATAAAACACAACTGGCCTGACGTAAGGCTCACTTCCACATTTAAATCTACCCATCGACCTCAGGTCTATCCTAATTGTGCCAAGCTAGGCCTATAATATTTCACAGGTCAATAACCCAATAAGCAGAGTGCCCTCTAGGCATAAATTCTCAAATGGGTGATATTACTAAAATCCTTATACTTGTTTTAAATTTTCTAATTAATCAAGTGACTACATGTCACACTTATACAATATTCCTGTGGGACAAGCTCCCACCATCTTCCGAAATAATTAACGGGCCTGCACATTCAAAACACCGGCTGCACTAACGCTGAAAAGCGATCAAGAATCCCTAACCAGGATGCAAAGCCTTTCTCACAGAACACCGATCTCAGATGATACTGACGCCAATACCCATCTTACTCAAAACACTGAAACTCCTTTCCTGCTCACCCGAGCTCTTGACATCACTTTCACTGACCAACTGCGACCTTGGTCCTTACTTCAAATTCCATACCACTCACTGCACCTCACGTGCCGATATACGATAAACACGATTTCCATCACAACTCTGGAATCGACGATAGGTTAATACTTCATCACGTAAGACTTTCCATTTAACTCACTTCAGGAGAACTATAGCAACATACAGGCGAATTCTCATAACCGTCGAATATGCCAATCTCTAAGTAGTGGTACAAGCCACCATAACCCTTTTTCCGGGATTCGCCTACTCATAATAGGCCCTAACAGAAGAATGCTTCAGAATAACATCAATCACTCCGACCGACAAGCCTCACACGCGCCGCCTCAAATCACATGCATATCTCGATCGCGCTGAACGAACCGATCACTGACACCAATATGCCAACTCAACTATGGCTAATCAATCTACTTCCTTCCAGTTTATTCTTGATTGTCTTAGAAATAATATCTCCCTTCAACACCTAACTTATTCCAACTGCACTCACCCCGAGTGACCTTAAATCACGAGACCATGCTGTCTCAAATACTGCACCGCAATTCAAAACATCATAGAACATTTTGTACCTTTCTTCATAAGTTGCTTCAAAAGCTTGACTCTTAACTGTGCTTATAGACTCAGAATCATCAGGCACCACACTTTACCTCTTGAATTCACTAGGACCGCTATTGAGAGCCACCCGGCTCTGACTTGGCCCAGTATGCACCCAACTCTACTGAATTTTTATAACATATGAATACCCTCTCGATAAAGCACCCAGCGGAATCACTTCCCTCGAAGCCTGCACTTATACGAGGCATAAATCATGAATCTTCCCTCCAGTCTGAACATGAGCCAATAAGGGTAACCATAACATGCATTCAACAATTCATTTACTCGAATTACCACTCATGGTCCTTTTCTGTAGTTGCAATAACCCATTAATACGCTAATACCCAAAATTCACGCAGATAATTAACCATGCAACCCGATCGTAAGCGGTGGGACTCTCGAACACATTAGAATCATTCTCCCAAGTCATTTACTCTTATTGAAACTGCAATTCACTTGATCTAATGAAATAACCACCTGTGCCTCATTAGCACTCTGACACCACAGGGTATGACCTCATTCCAATACAACCAAATATTTTCTCGCTCCATACACCGAGCATCATTTACCAACGACAGCTTAAGACATACTGTGATTCTTACACATCTATGAAGCACCATGTAGCCTTTGTCAAGGTTTTCCCTGCTGATATTGAAATGTAGAATTATTATGGACATAGGAACATCAAAAGTCCAAACGTCATACCCTACAAATTTCAACTATTACTCATAAGCAAGTTTAAGAGAACTCAAGCCATTTCTTTGGTACCTGTCCTTCTTAGGTTAGTTAAACTCACGTCCTCCAGCATCTCGATTGCTGGTTGAATCCTTCGCAAAATAGACATCTCATACGAACCAGATAGTCTGTATTACCACCAACTATATTCAGGTCTACATTCACTTCGTCACTCTACCATTATTGCGGCATTTAGGCAATTAAGTAAACCTTCTCAAGATCGTTCTTATCAACCAGATATCAG
>MU763818.1:13864-48763 GCA_026770625.1 Nicotiana glauca | reverse complement strand
ATTGGAAAAACTCTTTTTATGTATATATATCCCTTCGCCGGGGGTGTAAGCGCAGTGAAAAAGAGGTGTGACAACTGCTGCTACCTAGTTCATTTGTCGGAGTCATCGAGGTAGCTGCCGGCGTCCGCAGGACCCGATTTCTCCTCTTGCCCTTTTCTTTTACTTCCGCACCGAGACTTTCATATGAAAATGTTGCTCCGTTGTATCTAGAGGCTCTGACTCGTGACACCAGATCTGATATGGGTTGTTTTGATATTATTGTGGTTTTCGCACAGTTTTTTTCACTATCACAGACTGAGATTTCGCTAAATTGATATTTTAAAATTTAATAGCTGATAAGGAGCTTTGTAACTTGGAATGAGAATGTTCTAAAGGTCGGGCTTGCCTAACAAGGCGTTGGGCGCCATCACGACCGGGGTTTGGGTCGTGACAACTACCTATCAATCCATAGTTTGGACTTGTTACTTACTGAGTTGGTGTACTCACGTAACCCCCTGCACCTTGTGTACAGATCCAGGTATCTCAGGCCATGGTAGCAGTTGCTGATCATTTCAGTTGTGGACTTTCCTTGGAGATAGTGAAGTAGCTTCCTCGTGATCGCAATCCCGCCTTCTCTTTCGTTATCTTCCTCTTAGTGTATTTGTTGGCTATTCTCAGACTATGTTAGTCTTGTTTATTTCGAACAATTGTATCATTTTTGTACATTTGATTTACTTTCAGAAATTATTTTGCTATTTTTATAAATTAAACAAGGGAAAAGTGGCTATTTAAAAGCTAGCCCTTTTGCATTTCAATTTTAACCGGAATTTAGCCCAATCTCAGCCCCAAACCTGAGCCCAATTCCCTAACCCAATTTAACCCAGTTACCCGACCCAATACCCATTTAACCAACCCAACCCATAACCCTTTTAATCCTGGCCGTTGATCTAAAAAGATTAACGGCCACCCTTCCCCCTTTCCTTTTTTAATTCCAAACTACCCCCCAAACCCTCCCCATTCTCTCAAAGACGCCGCCTCTAATGCTTCGTCTCTCTCAAATGCTCTCACCCACTTGAAACCCTAACAGCCGCCTACCTCTTTTCGACCTCAAATCCACCAGAATCCATGGCTGCTCTAGCTATGGATGACCTATACTCACCTCCTGCTGCTCTCACATGCCTGGTGCCTGAAGATTCGAAGGCCAGTCTTCGAGGGTCTTCACCCAGACCTTCGTCGATTCAAGATTTTCAGCCATTTTCGGCCCGGCTCCGGCGTATCTTAGCCTCCTGAGCCAGGTTCCGACCTTATCGACTAAGATCTGATCTCGTGACTTCCAAGCCTTTCTCGTCCTTTAGGGTTCTCAGAAACCCTAGCCTATTCAAGGTTATTTTTTGTTTTATTCGTTTAGATCGGTACTAGATCTATGCTGTGTGTGATGTTTAAAGCAGTTTCCCCAAATCCCTTTTTCAAAACCCTTTGATATTAAATTAAGGTTTCTGAGTCTGTCTTTTAAATATTTTGTTTGATTCATCTACTAAGCATCTCTAGGTTTAATTGGTGATGGAAAGCCCTAATTTTTTTAGAATTTGTTTAATTTCTAAGTCTACATGTTGGTGTTCGTTTGATTTACTGCTTAAGTGTGAAAGCCCTAATTTTAGGGTTTATTTGAGACTCTGAGGCTGTTTATGTGTTTATCTGCTTATTTTCTCTAAATCTGATTGATTCTGGAAAACCCTAGTTCTTTGGGGGTCTATTTGAGTTCCTGAAGTTCTTCGTCTGTTCGAGATTGCTCGATCTGATTCTTTTACTTTAGCATGTAATTCTTTTGGTTCTAAGCTCTTGCTACTTGTCAAACTCGTCTATGATTTTCACTCGACTCTTTGCATGCTTCTGATCCTTTGTCTGTCACTGAAACCTGACTTACGTGACTATCATGTGATTATACTCTTTGTCATGAGTACAGCCTCACATGCCTAAGGCTATGCACTCCTTTATATGTTAAATTTCCCTCTCGAAGTAGCCCTTAATTATGGGCTGACTTCAAATCTCTTTGTGTGATTCTGATTGCACTCTTGTAATTGATTCTTTCCTTATTGTACTGATTTCCCTGCTTCTCAGACCTATTTGAATGCTTGCCTTGAAATCTCGACCCCTGCCTTTCCTACTCAAGTTGATTGATTCCCTTACCTTGATTATATTGGTATTGGATTCTTATAGACCTTTCCTTGATTAGAGTCTGATGAACCTAGCGTATATTACCTACTATGTAGTTGTACTATGCTTGAAATACTTCCTTATTACTCATATTCAGCCTATGTGATCTCTTTCCTTATTTAGCACTTGCATTTTACCGTTTGATTTTAATTATTAATTAAAGGAAGTCTTTGATTCTGATTTAATTTTAATTGATACTTGTTCCCCTAATTATTGCTGAACTACTTTCCTTACCTTATTTTCTGGCTATTTTTATACTATAAATACTCTCCTCCCTTCTCTTTGAACACACACGAACACAGAACACAATCTGAGTTCACAAGTCACTCTCACTTAAAACTCTCTCTCTTTCTGATACTTGTGCTGTTGTGGACTGTGTTTACTCTACTTTCTTCTGCACTCTTTTGCTTCTCGACTGGTATGTCCATCTTAGTTTAAATACTGCTTCTCCACTATGTGTTTCACATACTAGTTCTGTTATGCTTTCCTTTACTATTTTTCTGCAACTTTGTCATTATTGTTCCTATGTGAATTCCCTTACCCTTTACCCTTTGTATGTGAGTTATGGTTCAGGGCATAACAGCACTATAATATTGTTGTCTATGATTCTGAACTGGGTTCTTTGAATCCCTAACTCAATTAACTCCTACTCCTTTTCCCCTTTTATGTGTCTGAGCCTTGGACTTGGGTCTGATAGTGTCCTAATCAATATCCAGACCTTGGTTTGACCTTCAAGGGTCTGCTCCTAACTTGTTTAACCAAACAAGTGGTCAGGGTTGTGCTAGCCTACTTTGTGGCTAGGTATGACCACCACCTGTCATGGCTCCCCAATTCCCCTTTCACTTTGCATTTACTCTTAGCTATTAAGTTCTGCCCCTCTATGGCAAGCCATGATTTGGGACCCCCTTGAGCTCCCTCTGAACTTGGATGCCTGACTGCACTTTTTCTATTCTAATGATATCTTGGGTGTAAGCAATGTCGGGAAACCCTGAGATTCCTTGGAACTTTGAAACACCCTGGATAAAGAGAAAGCTTTGGAAATCTGTGTCCCGGAAGTGGCTCAATCGCATATTATTAAATATTAAGGTTGAATTAGGCTGCTGGGATCTAGCTGTTAGCTCTTGATGTACTTTTAATTTCCAATTTGATCCATTGGGTTGTAATAACTTGTATGAAACTCAGGGAGTATAGTAAAAGGGTATGGGAGGGGTCTTTACTTTCTTGCATCCAAGGGGTAGAAATCATGATTTAGGATTTTTTAATCAAACCAGAAATCCTGCCCATAGGGTCCTTAATACTGATTCAATCACCTAGAGAACATGGCTATATGATTTAACTCTTAACTTTACCGCAAATCACCTAGAAATTATGTCTATAGGATTTAACACTCATATTCTGTAATTACAGATATAGAGATCATGTCTATAGGCTCTTGCATTTCTGCATATACAAATGTCATTATGCAAACCGTTGGTAGGTTTAATAATAAGGTTGCATATAGACATCATGTGTATAATACTTCTATTAATGTCATGAAAAGGTATTAAAATCAGTAAACATATAGAAAACATGCCTATAGGAAATCTCGATTTAAACAGCCTCATTCGTTTTTAAAACACTATTAATTGCTTGAACTCGTATCTATTTTACTAAAACTGGTAATTTTCTACCTCTTTTCTGAAACCCGCTAAAATTGGTAAATCTTTTTTTATAATCAATCCGCACTTTCCTGAAACTCATAAACCTTTTAATCAGTCTGCATCTTTTCTGGGACTACTGGTAACTCTTTTGCATATTTCCTGAAATCAATAGATCCTATGCCTAGTTTTTTTTAATTTCAACACACAGACAAAAGGTTGGCTAATTAATCATTGGGTCAGTCCTTGACAACTGTATCTGAGTTGCCTAATGCAGACTTTCTGTCTAAATATATGTGTTGAACCAGTCTGCTCGCTGCTTAATTTTAATCTAAGACCAAATTAGTATTTGTAAAGGCATGCTAAACTACATGATTATTTGACTTCTGGGTTAATTTAAGCCTTATTGGCTTGTTTGTTCTTCCCTTTTACTTGATACTTATTTTGAATGTCGAGCTAGAATTTTATCCTTTAAACTCCACAAAGGCCTCTATCCCTTTCTTTCCCTTTAGGATTAGAAGTCCTAATACACCGGGACTGATAGGATTGGGACGTGTAATAGCATGTTATAAGTAAACGATACCGTTCCGCATTTTAATACCTTAACGGGGTGGGAAGGGTAGACATGGAGATGATGATTACACGATAACACTCTGCATACAATTGGTTACCAGTGTTGTGCGAATGATCCATGTAATGTATAAACCTAGGACCCCCTTCCTCCTTCTTTATTAGTTTAACAGTTTTCTGAATCTTAAAAGCTGTTGCACTTTCAAATTTCTATTTCTCACATGATTTTCAGGTTATTCGCACTAAGTACTTGACTTCTTCCCTCTACTTGCACTTTTTAATCAAAATGCTCCTTTCTAAAATTCAGCACTTCTTTTCAACTTTTTATGTTTCTTGTACTTATTTATTTGCACTTGCATTTAAAGTCACAATTATAGCATGGCCAGGAACCACACTAGTGGATCTTGAGGGGTACCTAACACCTTCCCCTCGAGATAATTTCAAGCCCTTACCCAAAACTCTGGTCTGTATCTTTAATTCTTCTAAAAGTGTCCTAATGTACTATAATCATTAGGTGGCAATTCTCCGAACTCCAAAAACCCAATTCCCCAAACGGGATAAGAGTTGTCTTCCCGAATATCGTGAACCCGATTTCGCGAGGAAATAGGGGCCGTCGATAGCATGGCGACTCTGCTGGGGATTTCTTTAGGATTTTTTCATTGCATGCTATACATGACTTTATTACTTTCTTTTATTGCTTTTGTTTAATGACCTTATTTGAAACTGACTTGTTTATTTTGTTTCTTTTTCTTTAATTACTTTCATTTACTGCTTTTCCGTCAATACTATTGTAATTTCTGAGCGATCATTGTAAACTTTATGAACGTGAAAATACATATCAATTTGTTTCATCCTTGTAAACTGCATCTTCAACATCATATTCCACTCGTTCCAAACAAATACTATAGCAACGCTTATAATGAGTAGTTGCACACTTCCAATACTATCACCCCCTAAATTTGGCAAAGGCATATTTGCGGTAAAACAAGTCAATCAATGGTGTAGTTGACTGTTCCGTGCCTTTCTCTCTTGAGTTGTCCGCTCAAGGGTACCAGTCTAGCACTTCAAAATAGAAACCTTATTCCATTTAAATCGTACATGCATCATGGTCAAATCTAGCCGAGTCAGTTATGTTGTCCACATAATGACTCATTAAGATAGCCTTGTCCAAAGTCCACCGAGTTTCCTTGAAACCCAAACGGACGCCTCCATGTTCTCTGCATTTATTTGGAGAACTTAAGTGCTTGCTATGCTAATTATTGATTTAAATAGTCGAGTCCGGTAGGGGTAAGGGCCTAACACTCTGTTTTGCAGAAAATGAGGCATGAGATCCCCATATTTGGCATGGTAACCAACATTCATCCAAGGCTGCTGAATTGGTGGAACGATCTCCATTCTAGTGATCAAACACTCATCCGTAAGTACTTGGGGAATATGCCTTCTCTCCTAGAGATTCAGTCTAACAACAGAATCATAGAGGCTGCAACATTATTTTGGGATAGTGACAAATCTGTGTTCCGCTTTGGTGGTCTTGAAATGACTCCTTTACTTGAAGAGATAAGGGGTTTAGCTGGAATTCCTTGGGAGACTCCGGGTTTGCTTATGCCAGAAAATCGCAAAGGAAGGGGTTTCCTCAAGATGATGGGACTAAATAAAAACCTAGACTTAACATGTTTGAAAGACTCCTACATCCCGTTTGACTATGTATATGAAAGGTACGGACATAGTAAGTCATACCGCACCTATTCAAAAGAATTTGCTATCACCTTATTGGGGCATGTCCATAGAAGGGTTTTTGTTTTCATGTTTTGCTTTTTGAGGATGATCGTGTTCCCTATGAAGAAGGCTGGGATCCACACCAGACTAGACATGGTAACCAAAACTTTGATGGAAGGGATTGGTAGGCAAACTTTCAGCATAGTGCCCATGATCATCGCCGAGATATACCGCGCCATGAACAAGTGTCAACAACAAGGCAGTCATTTTGAGGGTTGCAACTTGTTGCTTCAGCTTTGGCTCATGGAACACCTCCAGAAAGGAGAATACTGAGAAGAGATCCTACGCAGAGATTGGGATGATCATATCTTCCACCAGCCGAGGCGTATGAATTATATGCCAAAAATGTTCGCTCAGCCAGAGGACGCCCGAGGATGGGTAGAATTGTTCAAAAATTTGAAAGAAGACCAGGTGCAATGGATGTTTGAGTGGTTCCCTACGGATGAATTCATTGTTCGATCCGAGATATGCTATTTCTCATACTGATTGGTTTGAGAGGGACTTATCCTTACGTTCCTCTCCGAGACATGAGGCAAGCTGGAAAAAAAGAAATCATACCATGGGCCGATAAAATAATTCACCTCAGGGCTGATTTCCAGGACGATGATAGCCCTCACAGGTGCCAAACTCAGCATTTGTGGCATTGCAAAATCATTTTGGGGAAGAAATCCATCCAACCAGATAGGTACAACGCCGGTTGCGTACCGCATTATTCGGTTTGGTTAGAAAATAATGGCATGGGTCAGCCGAGATTCGTTCGAGGTCACAGAATTATTGACAAGCATGCTGAAGCACATGTTAAGTATAATCAACTGCGCGAGAGAATTTGAGAGTGCCACTCGTTGGAGGTCAGAAGCTGCAAAGGTCGGGCCGGCCCTAGAAGAAGAGAAAATGAATAGATTCTTCGTTCGAGCTCAGGATCCCCAATATTACGAGAGGTTGATGTTGATCGAGGGTCAAAAGTTCTCTGATATCATCAAACTTGGAGAAAGAATCGAAGAGGGAATTAAGAATGGTATGGTTACGAATCTTGAAGCATTGCAGGCCGCCAATAAGGCTTTGCAGACTGGTAGCACGTCCAAAAAGAAGGATGTGAGTACCGTGATGGTCACACAGGGAGCCAAATCGCCACCAAAATACCACACTTACCCATCACCTCCACTTACATATCAGTCCATCCCAAATTACCAAGAACCCACACCCTCCTATCCACCTCCCGTTTACCAATCCTCTCCACCTCTCACATATCAACCCATCTCACCCAGATACTCTCAACTAGCACCTGTATACCAAGCTTATAACATTTAACCCTCTCACTACCAATCGCCACCCACCCATCAAAATTTTCCAAGACCCGGACCAAATTTTGATCGCAAACCTCCCAGACAATACACAGCCATCACAGAACCAATTGACTAGCTATATGAAAGACTTAAGGCTGTTGGTTACGTCACTCCTATCCCTGCCAAAAATCCAGAAAACCCCTCCCAGTAGGTCAACACCAACAAGACCTGTGCATATCATTTTGGCGTGAAGAGATACACCCTTGGCGAGTGCCATTAGTTGAAATATAAGATTCAGACCCTGATCGACAATAAGGTCATTGTTGCAAAGGAGCCCGCTCCTAATGTTTGTAACAACCCCCTGCCTGACCACAAAGGAGGAGACATTCATACGATCGAGATCGAGGATGATTGGGACCCCAAAGGGTTGATAGGTTTGATTGCTGAAGGGGATGAACCAAAGAAGCCAACGGTTACCCTTAACCCAATTGTTGTGCAGAATCAGCCCTCCAGGGATGGCGAAGTAAATATGTCTATACCTCTTGAACTTGAAGTGCCTCCTTCTACAAAGGCGTCCGGGCCAATCGAGGTTGAATTTGGAGTTCCAAAGGCACCTGCACCCTTTGAAGTCGTTGTGTTACCACTAGGGGTGCCTATTCCAGTGCCAATGACTGACATAACGCCATAGGATTACACTACTGAAGCAAGGAGGAAAGGAAAGACCAGGATAGGAGAAACAATTTCCGCGCAAGAAATGACTAGAACAGGGAGGGTCTATACCCCAGAGCACCTAGCGGAGTCCATTAAGCAAGCCCAGGACGTTCCATTGAGGTGGGACCCGACGATCTTTGGAGGAAAATACAGGCTAAGGAGTACTCGGTCGCTGAATAATTGAACAAAACACTGGCACAAATATCTATCCTGGCTCTTCTGCAAAGTTCAGACGCTCACAAGAATGCCTTAATGAAGATACTGAGCGAAGTCTATGTGCCCAGCAATATAACCGGGGGAGAAATGATGAATATGGTGGGACAAGTGCAGAGAGCCATAAAATAACCTTCTACGAAGATGAGTTGCCACCATAAGGTTTGAGCCACAACAAGACACTGCACATCACTGTGCAGTGCGAAGATCATTTCATCACTAGGGTTCTGATCGATGGGGGATCGAGCCTCAACATCTGTCCACTTGTGACTCTCAGAACTTTGGGGAAAGGCCTACACAAGATCAAAGACGGGTCTATCAATGTAAAAGCCTTCGATGGGTCCCAGAGATCTACTATTGGAGAAATCAGCCTGTGCTTGAAAATGGGGCCAACATGGTTCGACGTCGACTTCCAAGTGATAGACGTCCCTGCATCCTACAACTTGATGTCAGGACGCCTCTGAATCCACGCTTTCAGAGCCGTAGCATCAACCCTGCATCAGGCGGTAAAGTTTAAATGGAATCACCAAGAAGTGATCATTCATAGCGATGGTAGTAACCCCATTTATAGTCGCCAGACCATCCCAATGATTGGAGGCAGAAGGAGAATAGGTGGAGAAACATACCACCATATCGAAAGGGTCAACGCTGTAGATAAGGATAAGTGGTAGGATAACAAGATCGAAAGTATCCTGAATTGGTGTGGGTACACGACCGGAAAAGGACTTGGTAAAAATCTTCAGGGGATCACTAAGCCCATCAAACTAAAGAAGCATGGTACTACATTTGGCTTAGGGTACGGTTACACCTGGGAGGAATTCCAGAACTGGTCGCCACCATGGCGCGGCCCCTACTATCCATTGGAGTTTATGATACCTAGCATGGAACAGACCTTCCGACCGGCAGATACTATATATGGGTCAGAAGAAGATAAAGCATTGGTAGCCATGAAGAATTTGTTCCTGGAGGATGATGATATGGACTGTTGTGTTCTTTTCGAGGAGGAAGGGGAGGGAGGCCCTTCCATACAAGCTGTGAACAAAGGAGACCGCCTCAGCAACTGGTCAATTAGAACCGTCAGGGCCCGAAGGGCTTTGGGGTAGCAAGGCTAAACAAAAGCACCGTGCATCTCATTTTTTTTAGTTCACTTTACTAGTTGATTTTCTTTCCGCATTGTCTTTAATTTCGAAAAGAGCTCTGATGTTTCAAACAATTATGGATTTAATCAAAGCATTTCAGTTTATCATATATATCTCGCTTATTATTTTCTCTATCATTTACTCTGTTTAATACAACATTACTATTACTTATCTTGATGATGAACCAACGACTGTGACTTGCAATGAAACAACGCAACAAAATGATATAGACTCAGAAGAAGATGAAATACCTGAAGAGGTCGTTAGAGAGGTTGAGAATTTTGAGGATAGACCTAAGTCCAACCTGGAAGAAACTGAGGTCATTAATTTGGGAGATACAGAGAATGTCAAAGAAACTCGCATCAATGTTCACTTGTCGCTATTAGAGAAGGAAGAATATGCAAAAATTTTGAAAGAATATGAGGACACATTTTCCTGGTCGTGCGATGATATGACTGGTCTCAGCACGGCCATTGTAGCTCATAAGTTGCCAACAGATCCAGCCTGTCCACCGGTAAAGCAGAAGCTCAGGAAATTCAAGCCCGACATGAGTTTGAAAATCAAAGAAGAGGTTACTAAGCAAGTCAAAGCTAAGGTTCTCAAAGTGGTAGAGTATCCAACATGGTTAGCCAACATCGTGCCAGTACCAAAGAAGGATGGGAAGGTTAGAATCTGTGTCGACTACCGGGATCTCAACCGAGCCAATCCCAAAGATGACTTCCCCTTGCCAAACATACACATTCTTATCGACAACTGCGCCAAGCATGAGTTGCAGTCTTTTGTTGATTGTTTCACTGGGTATCATCAGATATGGATGGATGAGGAAGATGCAGAGAAAACGGCTTTCATCACGCCGTGGGGAATGTATTGTTACAAAATAATGCCATTTGGGTTAAAGAATGCTGGCGCCACCTATATGAGAGCCATGACTACTATCTTTCACGACATGATACACAAGGAGATCGAGGTATATGTAGATGATGTCATCATCAAATCCAAGAAAGCCACTGATCATATGGAAGACCTGAGAAAGTTCTTCAAAAAACTAAGGAGGTATAACCTGAAACTGAACCCCGCCAAGTGCGCATTCGGGGTTCTTGCCGGAAAACTACTGGGTTTCATCGTGAGCCGTCGAGGGATAGAATTGGACCAATCAAAGGTCAAATCCATTCTAGAAATTCCACCGCCAAAGAACAAGATGGACGTGATGAGTTCCCTAGGGAGACTCAACTATATCAGCCGGTTTATAGCTCAGTCCACAGTCATTTGTGAACCCATCTTTAAAATGCTAAAGAAAGACACTGCTACTAGATAGACCGACAATTGTCAGAAAGCCTTTGACAGAATCAAGGAATACATGTCAACGCCTCCAGTCTTGGTTCCTCCCGAGCCAGGAAGACCTCTATTTCTTTAGCTCGCAGTATTGAATGGAGCATTCGGTTGTGTTCTGGGACAACATGATGAAACGAGGAGAAAGGAGCAAGCTATCTATTATCTCAGAAAGAAGTTCACCCCGTACGAGGCCCGATATTCTCTATTAGAGCGCACCTGTTGTGCTCTGACTTGGGTAGCTCAGAAATTAAGGCATTATTTCTGTGCCTACACTACCTATCTTATATCCAGGATGGACCCGCTTAAGTATATCTTCCAGAAGCCCATGCCCACTGGCAAGCTTACCAAGTGGAAAATCTTTTTGAGTGAGTTCGACATTGTTTACGTGACTCATAAAGCAATCAAGGGTCAAGCCAGAGCAGATCAGCTTGTCGAGAATCCCATTGAAGGAGAATAATAACCACTGAAAACGTATTTTCCTGACGAAGAAGTGTCCTTTGTAGGAGAAGATATTGTAGAATCCTACGATGGTTGGAGGTTGTTTTTCAACGGAGCAGCAAATTTCAAAGGAGTTGGCATATGGGAAATCCTAGTATCAGAAACCGGCCAGCATTACCCGGTATCCGCCAAGCTCAGGTTCCCTTGCACAAACAACATGGCTGAATACGAAGCTTGCATCTTGGGACTCAAGATGGCCATTGACATGAACATTCAAGAGTTACTAGTGATCGGGGACTCAAACTTGCTCATACATCAAGTTCGAAAAGAATGGGCCACCAAAAACTCTAAGATACTTCCCTATTTGCATCACATATAGGAGTTGAGGAAAAGATTCACAAAGAAAGAATTTCAGCACATCCCCAGGGTCCAGAACGAGTTCGCTGATGCATTAGCTACATTATCATCCACGATCCAGCATCTAGACACGAATTTCATTGATCCCATCCCAGTAAAGATTTATGATCAACCAGCTTATTGTGCTCACGTTAAGGAAGAAGCAGCTGGAAAACCATGGTTCCACGACATCAAGGAGTACTTGACAATAGGAGAATACCCAGAACTTGCCAATGCCACTCAAAAGCGCACGCTCCAGAGATTATCTAACAACTTCTTTCACAGCGGAGGAATCCTGTACAGGAGGACTCCCGATTTGGGTTTGTTAACGTGTGTCGAAGCAAAAGAAGCAACCAGACTATTGGACGAAGTGGACGCAGGGACATGCGGGACACACATGAATGGTTTTGTCTTAGCAAAGAAGATACTTCGAGCAGGGTATTTCTAGATGACTATGGAAATAGAGTGTATCCAGTATGTTCATAAGTGCCATTACTGTCAGATACATGCAGACATGATAAAGGTGCCTCCAAATGAGCTTACTGCAACAAGCTCACCGTGGCCATTCGTCGCTTGAAGAATGGATGTCATTGGACCTATTGAGCCTGCCGCATCAAATGGGCACAGATTTATCCTGGTGGCAATTGATTATTTTACTAAATGGGTTGAGGCAGTGTCATACAAAGCAGTGACTAAGAAATTTGTGGCAGACTTCGTCCGTGATCGCATTGTTTGCCGATTCGGGGTTCTAGAATAAATCATCATTGATAATGGTTCCAATCTCAACAGCAACTTGATGAAAGCAATGAGCAAGACATTCAAGATCAAACACAAGAATTCTATAGCCTACAGGCCTCAGATGAATGGAGCTGTAGAGGCAGCCAACAAGAATATCAAGAAGATACTAAGGAAGATGGTCGAAAGTCAGAAACAATGGCAGGAGAAGTTATCATTTTCCTTGCTGGGATACCGCACCACGGTCCGCACATCAAGTGGGGCAACTCCCTACATGCTAGTTTATGGCACGGAGGCGGTCATTCCCTCCGAGGTAGAAATTCCTTACTTGAGGATCATACAAGAAGCAGAGTTGGACGCCACAGAATGGGTAAAAGGTCGCTACGAGCAGTTAGCCCTTATAGATGGAAAAAAGATGAATGCAGTTTTCCACGGTCAATTGTATCAGAACAGAATGTCCAGAGCCTTCAACAAAAGGGTTAAGCTAAGGAAGTTCACACCGGGGAATCTGGTATTGAAGAAAATATTTCCACATCAAGAGGAAGCCAAGGGGAAATTCTCTCCCAACTGGCAAGGTCCATACATGGTTCACCGGGTTCTAACTGGAGGAGCCTTTATTCTTGCAGAAATGGACGGAGAAGTCTAGCCAAAGCCAATCAACTCAGATGCAGTGAAACAATATTATGTGTAATCACATATGATTGCTTTATGATGTAATTTAAACTACGCCTGACCTGATTCCCGTTTAAGAGGGGATACGTAGGCAGCCCTATGGGTTCGGTCACAATTTAATAAAAATCTCATTTCCCCTATTCTTGGAACTGGGGCAGAATTTTGAGGAGGACCCTCAAAATTCTGAAGTTGGTCTTCAGCCGCTCATCACAAGGATGCCACCTCAGTAAACTGGGGCAGAATTTTGAGGAGGACCCTCAAAATTCTGAAGTTGATTTTTCATTCATTCAGTGAAGCCGTTAGAAGTGCCAGCACAGTAAACTGGGGCAGAATTTTGAGGAAGACCCTCAAAATTCTGGAGCAAGAGAGGTTGCAATGCTTTGAACCACGTTGCAGTCGTTGTTTCATTTAAACAAAACTATTTTCTACTTACGTTATATTTGTTAAATCATGCATAACTATGATAGCTGCTGTTTAGCAACACTACCCCAATGACACGCAATGCCGGAAGCCACGGGAAAATGAACTAACCTTTCCCCTTTACAAAACTCATGATTTTCTTTAGATGCAGGCACCCGAGTCACAAACATATTGCGCAATCACATCGAACCGTCATGCCTATTCGCATTTGCTATCCGCACGCAATATCCCCCAGCAGCCGCAATATCACAATCAGTTACCAGCTATCAGCTAAGAATCTTTTATTACTCTCTGCACTATCTGCATTGCATAAGGCTACCTTTCTGCCTTTCGAGACTAAGCGTTGTCTCCATCTGCATTTCCTGCATTGCATAAGGCTACCTTTCTACCTTCCGAGACTAAGCGTTGTCTCCATCTGCATTTACTACATTGCATAAGGCTACCTTTCTGCCTTCCGAGACTAAGTGTTGTCTCCATCTGCATTTCATGCCTACCCTTCTGCCTTTCGAGACTAAGCGTTGTCTCCATCTGCATTTCCCGCATTGCTTAAGGCTACCTTTCTTCCTTCCGAGACTAAGCGTTGTCTCCATCCTGCATCATCTGCATAAGGCTACCTTTCTGCCTTCCGAGGTTAAGCTATACCTCCACTTGCATAGCTAAAATATCGCCACTTTTATTTACGTCTTGCAATCAGCTGAAATATCGCCAAAATACTATTCAAATTCTCTATCGGCTGAAACATCGCCATATCACTGTTACATCGGCTGAAATATCGCCACTTTTATTTATATCTTGCAATTGGCTGAAATATCGCCAAAATACTATTTAAATTCTCTATCGGCTGAAACATCGACATTTCACTTTTACATCGACTGAAATATCGCCACTTTTATTTACGTCTTGAAATCGACTAAAATATCTCCAAACTACTGTATTTAAATTTTTGGTCGGCTGAAATATCGCCATTTTACTTTTCACATCGGCTGAAATATCACCTCTTTTATTTACGTCTTGCAATCGGCTAAAATATTGCCAAACTACTGTATTTAAATTTTCAGTCGGCTGAAATATCGCCATTTTACTTTTCACATCAGCTGAAACATCGCCTATTTTATTTAAGTTTCCGTCGGCTAAAATATCGCCATTTACGCTTTTGCATCGCCTGAAATACCGCCAAATCTTACATTTCATGGGCTGAAATATCGCCAAACTATCCAAAGGCGTAATCGTTCGGAGGCATCATCTTCATAGCTCGAGAACACCATGCCATGGCCCGAGGATCCCACTTTATATCTTGCAGATCATTATTCAAAGGCATCATGGTTCGGAGGCACCATTATCATAGCCCGAGAACATCATTTCATAGCCTGTGAATTCTTTAATTTTGCGCTTCATGGCCTAGGACATCATGGTCTGAGGACGTCATCCTAACCGTCCAAGGAACTTGCATCATGTTTAAGTTTATGCACGATATACGCCTATATTGCTCACTTGCAAGTATACTGATTAGCAACGACCGTCTCAGCAGGAGCAACCCCATTCCGGTTCTCGCAGCCGATCAACTTCAAAATACCTCTTGCTTCCCCCAAGCGTCGTGTCCGTCCTTTCAAATCTCCATCGGCAGGTTCCGTCAATGGTTCTTGAACTACATACGGCCTGATTCCTATAAAACCAGGGATATGTAGGCAGCTCAGAGACCAGAGCTCGGTCAAATTCTTTTCAAATCGCCGCTTCTGGTCAAAATTGGCCATCATATCTTTACCCGACAATTCTTTCATCCTTCCCGGATAAAGAGGGGCAGCTATTGATACCCAATTTTTTCCTGAGTATTTCATATACCCAAAATACTTTCAAAATAACATATATATATATATATATATATAAGCACACCAAATTTTTTAATGATTTTTAAACCAATTTATTGCCTATTTTTATATCATAACGTCCAATAATTATTCCCAAAACTATTATTTTGGAAAATAGCTTATTTTTATTCTAATATATACACCAAAATAGGACTAACATGGTTTTTGTATATTTTTTACAAATTCACTTAGTAGTTTTGAAACTAAATTGCGCACAATTGCAATATTAGCCCCTTTTAAGATTTAATTGTAATTATATTTATAAAATTGACTCTAATATTTTTAGTTTGATAATTATGTATTATTAATCATTTTAGTACGTTTGATTTACTTCCAGAAATTCTTTTGCTATTTTTATAAATTAAACAAGGGAAAAATGGCTATTTAAAAGCTAGCCCTTTTGCATTTCAATTTTAACCGAAATTGAGCCCAATATCAGCCCCAACCTGAGCCCAATTCCCTAACCCAATTTGACCCAGTTACCCGACCCAATACCCATTTAACCGACCCAACCCATAACCCTTTTAATCTTGGCCGTTGATCTAAAAAGATCAACGGCCACCGTTCCCCCTTTCCTTTTTTAATTCTAAACTACCCACCAAACCCTCCCCATCCTCTCAAAGACGCCACCTCAAATCCCTCGTCTCTCTCAAACACTCTCACCCACTTGAAACCCTAACAGCCACCTACCTCTTTTCGACCTCAAATCCACCAGAATCCATGGCTGCTCTAGCCATGGACGACCTATACTCACCTCCTGCTGCTCTCACATGCCTGGTGCCTGAAGATTTGAAGGCCAGCCTTCGAGGGTCTTCACCCAGACCTTCATCGATTCAAGATTTTGGGCCATTTTCGGCCCTGCTCCGGCGTATCTTAGCCTCCAAAGCCTGGTTCTGACCTTATCGACTCAGATCTGATCTCGTGACTTCCAAGCCTTTCTCGTCCTTTAGGTTTCTCAGAAACCCTAGCCTATTCAAGGTTCTTTTTCATTTTATTCATTTAGATCTGTGCTAGATCTATGCTGTGTGTGATGTTTAAAGCAGTTTCCCTAAATCTCCTTTTTCAAAACCCTTTGATTTTAAATTAGGGTTTCTGAGTCTGTCTTTTAAATGTTTTGTTTGATTCATATGCTTAGCATATCTAGGTTTAATTGGTGATGGAAAGACCTAATTGTTTTGAATTTTGTTTGATTTCTAATTGAGGTTGTTTATGTGTTTATCTTTTTATTTTCTCTAAATCTGATTGATTCTGGAAAACCCTAGTTCTTTGGGGGTCTTTTTGAGTTCCTGAAGTTCTTCGTCTATTCGAGATTGCTCGATCTGATTCTTTTACTTTAGCATGTAATTCTTTTGGTTCTAATCTCTTGCTACTTGTCAAACTCGTCTATGATTTTCACTCGACTCTTTGCATGCTTCTGATCCTCTATTTGTCACTGTAACCTGACTTACGTGAATATCATGTGATTATACTCTTTGTCATGAGTACAGCCTCAGATGCCTAAGGCTATACACTCCTTTATATGTTAAATTTCCCTCTCGAAGTAGCCCTTAATTATGGGCTGACTTCAAATCTCTTTGTGTGATTCTGATTGCACTCTTGTAATTGATTCTTTCCTTATTGTACTGATTTCCCTACTTCTCAGACCTATTTGAATGCTTGCCTTGAAATCTCGACCCCTGCCTTTCCTACTCAAGTTGATTGATTCCCTTACCTTGATTATATTGGTATTGGATTCTTATAGACCTTTCCTTGATTAGAGTCTGATGAACCTAGCCTCTATTACCTACTATGTACTTGTACTATGCTTGAAATACTTCCTTATTATTCATATTCAGCCTATGTGATTTCTTTCCTTATTTAGCACTTGCATGTTACCGTTTGATTTTAATTCCTTTATTAAATGAAGTCTTTGATACTGATTTAATTTTAATTGACACTTGTTCCTCTAATTATTGCTGAACTACAATCCTTACCTTATTTTCTGCATGTTTTTACACTATAAATACTCTCCTCCCTTCTCTTTGAATACACACGAACATAAAACACAATTTGAGTTCACAAGTCACTCTCACTTAAAACTCTCTCTTTTTCTGATACTTGTGCTGTTGTGGACTGTGTTTACTCTACTTTCTTCTACACTCTTTTGATTCTCTACTGGTATGTCCATCTTAGTTTAAATACTACTTCTCCACTATGTGTTTCACATCCTAGTTCTGTTATGCTTTCCTTTACTGTTTTTCTGCATCTTTTTCATTATTGTTCCTATGTTAATTCCCTTACCTTTTACCCTTTGTATGTGAGTTATGGTTCAGGGCATAACAGCACTATAATATTGCTGTCTATGATTCTGAACTGGGTTCTTTGAATCCCTAACTCAATCAATTCCCACTCTTTTTTCCCTTTTATGTGTTTGAGCCTTGGACTTGGGTCTGATAGTGTCATAATCACTATCCAGACCTTGGTCTGACCTTCAAGGGTCTGCTCCTAACTTGTTTAACCAAATAAGTGGTCGGGGTTGTGCCAGCCTACTTTATGGCTAGGTATGACCACCACCTGTCATCGCTCCCCAATTCCCCTTTCACTTTGCATTTACTCTTAGCTATTAAGTTCTGCCCCTCTCTGGCAAGACATGCTTTGGGACCCCCTTGAGCTCCCTCTGAACTTGGATGCCTGACTGCATTATTTCTATTCTAATGATATCTTGGGTGTAAGCAATGCCGGGAATCCCTAAGATTCCTTGGAACTTTGAAACACCCTGGATAAAGAGAAGGCTTTGGAAATATAGATCCCGGAAGTGGCTCAATCGCATATTATTAGACATTAAGGTTGAATTAGGCTGCTCGGATCTAGCTGTTAGCTCTTGATGTACTTTTAATTTCCAGTTTGATCCATTGGGTTGTAATAACTTGTATGAAACCCGGGGAGTATAGTAAAAGGGTGTGGGAGGGGTCTTTACTTTCTTGCATCCAAGGGGTACAAATCATGATTTAGGATTTTTTAATCAAACTAGAAATCCTGCCCATAGGGTCCTTAATACTGATTCAATCACATAAAGACCATGGCTAAAGGATTTAACTCTTAATTTTACCGCAAATCACCTAGAAAGCATGTCTATAGGATTTAACACTCATGTTCTGTAATTACACATATAGAGATCATGTCTATAGGCTCTTGCATTTCTGCATATACAAATGTCATTAGGCAAACCGTTGGTAGGTTTAATAATAAAGTTGCATATAGACATCATGTGTATAAGACTTCTATTAATGTCATGAAAAGGTATTAAAATCAGTAAACATATAGAAAGCATTCCTATAGGAAATCTCGATTTAAACAGCCTCTTTCATTTTTAAAATAGTTTTAATTGCTAGAACTCGTATCTATTTTACTAAAACTGGTAATTTTCTACCTCTTTTCTGAAACCCGCTAAAATTGTAAATCTTTTTCTATAATCAATCCGCACTTTCCCGAAACTTGTAAACCTTTTAATCAGTCTGCATCTTTTCTGGGACTACTGGTAACTCTTTTGCATATTTCCTGAAATCAATAGATCCTATGGCTAGTTTTTTTTTTATTTCAACACATAGACAAAGGGTTGGCTAATTAATCATTGGGTCAGTCCTGACAACTGTATCCGAGTTGCCTAATGCAGACTTTCTATCTAAATATATGTGTTGAACCAGTCTGCTCGCTGCTTAATTTTAATCTAAGACCAAATCATTATTTGTCAAGACATGCTAAACTACATGATTATTTGACTTCTGGGTTAATTTAAGCCTTATTTGCTTGTTTGTTCTTCCCTTTTACTTGATACTTGTTTTGAATGTCGAGCTAGAATTTTATCCTTTAAACTCCACAAAGGCCTCCATCCCATTCTTTCCCTTTAGGATTAGAAGTTCTATTACCCCGGGACTGATAGGATTGGGACAGGTAATAGCATGCAATAAGTAAACGATATCGTTCCACGCTTTAATAACTTAACAGGGTAGGAAGGGTAGACATGGAGATGATGATTACACGATAACACTCTGCGTACAATTGGGTACCAGTGTTGTGCGAATGATCCATGTAATGTATAAACCTAGGACCCCCCCTTCCTCCTTCTTTATTAGTTTAACAATTTGCTGAATCTTAAAAGTTGTTGCACTTTCAAATTTCTGTTTCTCACATGATTTTCAGGTTACTCGCACTAAATACTTGACTTCTTCCCTCTACTTGCACTTTTTAATCAAACTGCTCCTTTCTAAAATTCAGCACTTCTTTTAACCTTTTTGTGTTTCTTGTACTTATTTATTCTCACTTGCATTTAAAGTCACAATTGTAGCATGGCCGGGAACCACACTAGTGGATCTTTAGGGGTGCCTAACACCTTCCCCTCGAGATAATTTCAAGCCCTTACCCAAAACTCTAGTCTGCATCTTTAATTCTTCTAAAAGTTTCCTAATGCACTATAATCATTAGATGGCGACTCTCAAAACTCCAAAAACCCAATTCCCTAAACGGGATAAGAGTTGTCTTCCCGAATGTCGTGAACCCGATTCTGCGAGGAAAAAGGGGGCATCGACAGCAAGTCGGTATCAAAGCCTAGGTTACATAGGTCTCATGAGTCATGAGCAGGTTTAGTTAAGTCTCGTGGATCGATACATGTTGCGCACTTGTGTCATTGATTTTGGTGGTTTATAGGATTAGTTTACTGCTCCTGGAGTTTGCATATAACAACAGTTATCATTCGAGTATTCAGATGGCTCCATATGAGGCTTTATATGGGAGACAGTGTAGAGCTTCAGTTGGTTGGTTTGAGTCAGGTGAGGCTAGGATTTTGGGTACAGACTTTGTGCAAGATGCTTTGGACAAGGTGAAGGTGATTCAAGAGCAGCTTCATACAGCGCAGTCGAGACAAAAGAGTTATGCTGAAAGGAAGGACCGTGATGTTTCTTACATGGTTGGGGAGAAGATTCTACTGAAGGGTGTTCTGATATTTGGGAAGAAGGGTAAATTGAGTCCTCGGTTCATTGGGCCATTTGAGGTGCTTCGGAGGATTGGGGAGGTGGCTTATGAGCGTGACTAGCCACCTAGCTAGTTGAGTGTGCATCCGGTATTTCATCTTTTTATGTTCTGAAAGTATATTAGCGATCCATCTCATGTTTGGGATTTCAGCACGATTCAGTTAGATGGTGATTTGACTTATGATGTGGATCCAGTGGTTATTTTGGAGCGACAAGTCCGAAAGTTGAGGTCAAATAATATAGCTTGTGCAGTGGAGATATCGGCCCATGGAGGAGGCTACTTGGGAGACCGAGCGGGATATCCAGAACAAATATCCTCACCTATTTGAGGCTTCAAGTATGTTTCTTGACTCGTTCGAGGACAAAAGTTTATTTAAGAGGAGGAGGATGTAACGACTTGGCCAGTCGTTTCATGAGTTACTGCTCCATTTCTCCCATTTTTGCTTCTTTATGTGTTGCTCAGTTGTATTATGTGGTATCGGGTTGGTTGGTTCGGGTTTCTGAATAGTTTGGAGAGGAATGAGGCACTTAGTCTCTTTTGAGTAAGCTTAAGTTGGAAAAGTCAACCGAATGTTGACTTATGTGTAGAAGGCCTCGGATGTGAATTCTGATGGGTTGGATAGCTTCATTAGGTGATTTGGCACTTAGGAGCGTGATCAGAATGTATTTTGGAGGTCCGTGATAGATTTAGGCTTGAATTAGAGAAATTGAAATTTTGGCATTTTTCGGTCGGTAGCGGAGATTTTGATATCGGTGTCGGAATGGAATTCTAGAAATTAGAATAGGTCTGTTGTGTCATTTGTGATGTATGTGCAAAATTTCAGGTCATTCAGATGAGTTTTGATAGGTTTTTGTGCATCATTTGTGGAATTTGGAAGTTTGGAAATCCTTAGGCTTGAATCTGATAGTGATTCGATGTTTTGATGTTTTTTGGAGAGTTCCAAAGGCTGGAACAAGTTTGAATGATGTTATGGGATGTGTTGGCATGTTTGGTTGAGCTCCTGAGGGCCTCGGATAAGTTTCGGATGCTCAACGGATCATTTTTGGACTTGAGGAGATAGAAGATTTTCTAGTATTTTTGTTGCAGATATTTGTTCTTCGCGTTCGTGAAGGGGAGCTCGGGTTCATGAAGGCATGGCCAGTGGAAGGATCGCAAACGGGTTTGAGTTAGAAGCATTCGCGAAGAGGAAAGTTGGAGCAGCTGGGACCCCAGAAGTTTGTTCTTCGCATTCGCGAAGGCTTTGGCAGCTGAAACTTCGCGTTCGAGATAAGGAGCTCGCTTTTGCGAAAGGGGAATTCGAGCAGTGGAATTTTTGTGCTTCATGAATGTGAGGCTTTGACCGCGTTCGTGAAGAAGGGAGCACCTGGGCAGAATGTATAAAAAGCCATCTTCACGATTTTTAGCCCATTTCTCACCATTTTTGAACGGCTTTGAAGCTTTTTGAGAGGGATTTGAAGGGAAACACTTGTAGGTAAGGTTTTTGAACTCAATACTGTATTCTAGGGTAATTTCTAACTAACTAGACATGAAATTAGTGCTAAAGGCCAAAATTGGAGAATTAAGGCTTGTAATTGGAGAGCTTTGATTGGGGATTTGAGAGGCCATTTGAGATCTGATTTTGATGTTCTTGGTATGTATAAACTCGTGGAGAGGATGAGGATTCTTGTAAAGTGATTTTTATGGAATTCTGATATGTGCGATTGAGGGTCGGGTTTGGCCAATTTTGGGATTTTTGAGTAAATTTTATAATTTTCGCATGGGTTTCATTCCTTTAGCGTATATTGATGATAATATACTGATTTTGGTTAGATTTGGGGAAATTGGAGGCCAAATCAAGAGGCAAGGGCATCACGGTCTAGAGTTTGTCTTGGTTTGAGGTAAGTAACGCTTCCAAACTTGGTTCTGAGGGTTCCAAACCCCGAACTATGTGTTCTATGATTACTATTGAGGTGACGCGACCTGGATCATTCCATGGCACCGCTTAATAACTCTTTCTTATTGATATATGTGTTCCTATCATGTGATTAAGCATGTGTTGTAAAAAACATGCTAGATATCATGTTAGGGCTTCACGCCGAAACTGTTGAGACCCAAGAGGTCATTTCTTGCTGTCATATCATTAGATTCATTTATATTTCGTATTCAGCCCTGTTCATGCATTTTATATCATGCCCAGTCTCGATTATTGTTATTTGGCACATCATATCATCGTTTGGGCTAGTATCATGACATTGTGAGCCCATGTGTGTTATACTGGAGAGTGATGATGGAGTAGGGCCGATAGCCTAATTGTGAGTGACAGTTATGGGGTCGGGTTGCATGCCACAGCAGTTATGTTGATGATTATGATAGCGTTTGGGCTGTAGGAGCCCCTCCAGAGTCTGTAACACACCCCCAGTAAGCGCCGCTGATGATATTGAGGGATGGATCTTCCCTGGACATGGATCTTGTCCGAAGTATTTGTACCTGGTGATGGATCTTCTCCATAGGGCTGGAATGTCCTTCCTCGGTACTGGATGACTGTGGCCAGTGATATATATATATATATATATATATATATATATATATATATATATATATTTCGGGATGGATCTTCCCTGGGCTGGATGGACATATCCAGTACCAAGTGGTTGTGCACTTATGAGTAGAGGTACACGGAACATTGATCATGTTATCTGTGCATTGGTACATAGAGATTTTCCTAAGCTTTATACTCCGTACTGTTTAGACTGGATTCATTTACTATTGAGTTTTTATTTGAACTGCAAGCATATTTACTTTTTTGTATAGTTTAATGGTACTACCTGTTGAGGTTTGGTTCGTCACTACTTATCAGTCCATAGTTTGGAATTGTACTTACTGAGTTGGTACTCACGTTACCCCCGGGACCTTGTGTGCAGATCTAGGTATCTCGTGCCACGGTAGCGGTTGCTGATCATTCCAGTTGTAGACTTTCTTTGGAGATAGTGAGGTAGCTGCCTGGCGATCGCAGTCCCGCCTTCTCCTTCCTTATCTTCCTCTTAGTGTATTTGTTGGCTATTCTCAGACTATGTTAGTCTTGTTTATTTTGAACCGTTGTAGTATTTTGCTCATTACTTAGTGACAACCGAGGTCGGGCTTGTATTTTCCGCCTTTTTTTTTTACTTTTACTTTATATCTTTTGTCGGATTTCAGTTGGAAACATGTTTTTATTTAAGTTTTAAATGAAATATGGAATATATGGAAATCAGTTGCCTGGCCTAGTTTCACGATAGGCGCCATCACGATCGGGTCAGTTTTTGGGTCGTGACACTTCTACCATACATGTTTGTTCTCAAGTTTATTATTTCTTATGTATGTTAGTGTCACCGTGTATGTGTGTGTGTGTGTGTGTGTATATGTGTATATATATATATATAGAGGTTAATTTAAATAAAAAATGTGTCCATCATACTAGCGTTGTTAGATGACTCCTTCTATTTGGCTTTCTTTTATTCTAATTCACTTTGATAGAGTACTGGAGGAAGAATAGTTTTTGATTATTCGATATATACACACACACATATATATATATATATATATATATATATATATATATATATATATATATATATATATATATATATATTATATATATATGTGTGTGTGTGTGTGTATGTGTTTGTGTGTATGTGTATATTCTTAATGGGTTAACAGATTATCTGTTAAGAAAATTGATTAATCCGCCCCCAAACCGATAAGCCATTAATAAATAAAAATTCAGTCTATTTCCCGTCCGTTAAACTGTTAACCCAATACCAATAAGCCATTAAGCTTCGGTTTCGGTTCTGTTTTTGGTTTCTGTTCTGTTTTGAACACCCCTACATCATACTACTGAAAAGCTTAGATACACCGAATAGCTTATGTAATAGCACTTAGATGGTATATAGAAGTTTTGACAATAACGTCATATATGCAAAAATTATGATACTAGGCAATGTGCTTCTAAGTATATTCTTATCCCTGAATTCAACTTTCGTCTTCCGAAACTAAGGAATATCCTTTTAAATTTGCGTGAATAATTTCTAGTATGTTTATGTTTTACAAATATAATAAATAAAGCACAAGGATAAACATCCTAAATATTGGACTATATTTACCCCAATATATTTTTTTGCACAAATAACTATATGTAACACTTTCAAAAGGGATATTGTTAACTTATATGAGTACACCAAGTTATAGAGTACCTTGTCCTCTATGAGATAATACTTAGGATGCAGTAACTGCTGAATATAAAGAAGGCCAGAGATTTTCTACGTGGAAAAATCCCACATAAGGGGATCAAAAACCACGACCTACACTTCTAGGCTTTAAACTCAACTAACTTGTAATCTACCTATTACAAGACATTTTGCAAACACCCTATTGCAGAGACTTCAAACTAACTTGTGATGCACCACCACAAGCCACTCTATAACTCTCCTAGTTACAGAGGATTTAACTTATGACTACTCCTAGTCACAACATAAACTCTAAAGTTTACGAATTTGATTTGTTCCTAAGATAGTGATTCTAAGAAATCAAACTAGGAATTACAATGTAGAACAATTAACAAGATTACAACTCAACTATGGGCATACATAAGACTCTGCTAGAAACTGATCCTTAATAGAGTTGTCTTCTTGTTCTTGGCACACCAGTGACTTTAATGCCAGATAAAAGCTTCTTCTGCTTGAGAGAATATCACTGAATGCATAAAGGAAATGTATCTTGAACCAGGTTGTTTTATCCCAAAAGATATCACAATAGGTAGTGATGTCAACTCTTGGTGTACTTCTTCTCAGTAAGAAGTGACTGTTGCACTGTCTGTACAACCGCTTCTGGGCAGTTGCATTCCAGCTGGATAGTGGACTTTGTACTTCTATCAGAACACACTAGCGGACCAAGTAATGATTTTGTTCCTCTTCTATAAAAGTTGCCAGATGGTCACTTTCTTCTTCTACGTTCCAACTGTGCACTTGACCTGTACTTCTGTCAGAGAACCTCAAGGGAGCAGGTCCCTGTTGTGTTTCTCTTTGTACTGATTGCATATAGTCACTGACTTGTTATGTTGCCGGAGACATCTAAGGGACCAACGCATCGGGTCCCTGTTGTATTCCTCCCTGTGGTCATTCATCCATTTGCAGATTTTCAGACTTCGAACATTTCTCATGAGATGTGTATCCTGTGGGACAAGGTTCTCTATCTGGTTCTTCATAACAAGTTTGTTATATCATCAAAACACAAGAAGCATAAGGCTAAGACATTGAAAACCCATCAATTTCCCCATTTTTGATGATGACAAACTTAGGTATGAAAAGCATTTGCTTAGATCAGAATTAACAATTGACCAGATGAGATGTCAGTAGTTCCTCCTTAATCTTAGGTCTCCGTCAATAACCTACAAGTATGTTACCCTCATATTTTCCCCATTTTGGCATCATTAAAAAGAACCGCTAGGTAATAAGCATAAAGAAGTCTAACACAGCTAGCTCATGCCATATATGTGCACACAGCATGACAGAAAAGAGAAGCCAGAGGGACACAGTATTGTACATGGCAATGAAAGGGAAGCTATTTCATTAATGTTTACATTGGACTGAGTAAATCAAGAGCAGTAATGGTTAATTCCAACATGCCATCACAAAAAAAAAACCAAAAAAAACAAAAGTAAAATAGCAACCACAGGATGTTGGAGCAAAAACAACTTGGCACTGAGAGGATCCTAGGAAACACTGGAGGAAGGAGGCTTGGAGGAAGAGGCAACAATGGTTTTGAGGACTAGGTCTAGTCTAGCATTTGCAGCCAGTTCTTCTTCAAGTAATTGAGCACGAAATCTCTCGTTTTGTTTTCTTAGTTGGGTGACCTCCTCATGTACAGAATCAGGTCCCATAGTTGCTTGGCTAAGCTGAGTTTCCAATATAGCATTTCGAGCCCTCAGCCTTCTCAATTCCTCAGAGGATACATTTTGAGCGTTTATCAGCTGAGATATGGTCGAGATGCTCCCACCAGTTCTTTCTATACATTCACATTTTTCTATAGTGGTCTTAGAGAAGGATTGCTTGCGCGTGCCAAATTTGGGATTCTCTAAGGGGAACTTATAGAATCTGAACACCTGTGTTAGGAGAAAGCCATAAGGTAGCCCGTAATTTCCACCCTTAAAATTTTCCACCTTCTGCATGGGATCAATAATGATGGCTGGAAAATTGATTGGTACAAACTCGTCAAGCGCTTCCATTAGGACCATGTCCGATCTTGTAGCAATAGAGCGTCTCTTAGAGCGGGGTAAGAGCACTTCATTAACCAGTTCAAAGAGAAGCTGGTACTCAGGAAGCATCACCTTTTTGTGCACCTGTTCCCCTTGTTGAATGGCTTGTTCTTTCATGATGGCTCTCCGAAAGTTTACCCCACAGGCCCCCTTAACTGAATCCATACCTTCAGATGGAATTCTGAGAACCTTTTCCAATGTTAAAGCATCAAGTACAATGTCTACACCATTTACGAGAGCACAAATGTTGTCCCTCTCAATAGTGAAAAGAGAAGCGTAAAAAGCTTGTACAGCATCTTCATATACCAGAGGCATTCTCTCTTCAAAAAAGTGTTCCCATTGTTAAACCTCCACAATCTTCAGAATTTGACGCATCCCTGTCATCTCCAAAATCGCTGGATCAAATGTACGTCCCACAACACTTTCTGAGTTCTTAGTTTCTGATGCCAAAGACCATCATTATTGGTCATGGACCTTGTTGGACCAGGTTCCTTCATAGTTTCCCTTTTTTGTTTGCTACACCCTTCGGCAGACTTTAATTTCCAACTTGCTATCCCCACAGTATTGTCTTCAGACACGGTTAGCTCAGTCTGACTTCGTTAAGACTTCCGGTTATACTTCATAGACGACCCTTTCTGTTTCTCAACAGTTTTAGTGAATGCCTTTTCCATGGACTGTTGAGTTGTCATAGATTATTGTACTGAGGAACCGGGTTCTTTGGAAGCATCTTTGTATACTTGGTTTATTGACCCACTCTTGATGAAATCCTTTGGATTCATTTTCCTCTTTTTTCTTGGCTTTACACTTCTCTTAATTTTCTGAAATGAGGACTCGGAGTTATCTTGCTATAGTGACCTGATAGTGAGTGATTTTGAGGAAAACCCTAAGATCTTGGAGTGAATGAGG
The DNA here is from genome assembly GCA_026770625.1 of Nicotiana glauca. Taxonomy (NCBI): domain Eukaryota; kingdom Viridiplantae; phylum Streptophyta; class Magnoliopsida; order Solanales; family Solanaceae; genus Nicotiana; species Nicotiana glauca. The sequence goes on along the minus strand of MU763818.1, from coordinate 21,202 downwards.
GGTACAGGAGTGAGTTTGCATGGAAGAGAAACGAGTTCATCAGAAGGATTTTCTGGGAAAATCTCACGAGTCAAGGACTCTAGGAGTTCTGCAATTCTTGCATTTTCTAGAAGTGAGATCTCTTCCCTCTGATACTCAGACGAGAGATAAACTCCTTCATTCGTCAGAACAGCTATGGCCATGATGTTATGAGCTGCTTACTTTTCAGGTGACTCCTTGAGAGTCACTAAGTCTAACATGGAGGAGTTTATATACTGGTTAGGATCATCCTCAGGAGCTTCTAAAGCCTGAGGAGTGAAACCTTATGTATGTTCTTTAGAGAAATCATAGGATTGACTGGACATAAGGTTCTCAAAATGATGGTAAACACGGTTTAGTAGAAATAGGAAGAGAGTAGGAGTGGAGAAGAGACCAGAAGTGTGTAAAGTGGTAGAGTGCATGAAATAGTGATAGTGATGACCTGGAATTGATTTTAAGGAAGGTGACGAAATGGGAGCGGTGCTAGAAGTGGTAGATTGAGACGATTGTTCGATCGCCATTAGATGAACACTTTGCAGACAAGTAGTTAGAGAGCGAGAGATGAAGAGTGGATCCTAGCTATACAATAAAGAAGAAGGTTCATGACTTGTCATGGGAAAGAAGAAAAGTTTTATTGGAAGAGGCGCTAATGATGAAAGAAGAAAGAAATAGGTTGTGAATAGTCCTAAAAACGGTGGTAGGTTTGTGGGGAAGTATTACCGTGCAGAGGAAGTGAAAGGACTTGATGGACAAAACATGACGCTCAGACACTAAAACGTTGGATGATGTGGCAGCTGAATTACAGGAAAATTATTATTTTATTTTTTTGTTTAGAGAGGGCATGAAAACTTAAGCGCATTACTACTAACCTAGAGTACAGGATCCTGATGCCAGACCAATTTTTTTTGAAAAAGGGTTTGAGCAGCTTCCTTCGCGCAGTTCACACCTATACATTTAGCTTCTATGATCGTCATGTGTATTTACCTACAACAGTACTGATGTGAGTTAGACTTGGTTAGAAAACACTTCAGCTACTTTTATATAACGGTGTCTTATAGATCCAACTAAAGGAGTACCAGGTTCTTCATCAGACTCTTATGACACCATGTTCATCTTGATTGATCCAAAACATTCCCTACTTCGGGGCTTTGATACAGATATCTGGAGGTTGATTTTCTGTTCCGCAATACTTTCCACATATCAATCCTTTCTTTATTTTGATCATCAGGGGATGATCTTTCAAGGCATAAGGCATGAACCATGACAAGTGTACCTCTGTTGGAGACCTTGAGGCCTTGTTTTGTGGGTTCTTCCTAGGAAGGACTCTTTCACTTGTCTATTTGCATTGCGCTTCCCAAGCTGATCCTTCCCATTGTCAGGAACAAGGCATTTTCTCTTAATTGGCGGTTCCTAGTGAGTTTTGTTTTTTTAGGAGGACTTCATTCGTCACCTGCTTTAAAAGTAGAGAGTAGTATTCGTTCCTTTTGCCCTGAACTTTTGGTGATTCCATAGGCGATGCACACCATCCTTGTAGCATTTTCCAGTTCTGTTCTCTCCTTCAACTACGCCATTTAGCTGTAGAGTCCTTGATGTTGAGAAATTGTGTGTGCACCCTTCTCCCTATCCTCTTTCTTTTCGCGAACTCATATCTAGGTGAAACTTTGAGTTTGGCAGACCACGGACCAGATGTTGCTGAGTTTATTTATTCGTAGGTGAGAAGTTTGTATATAACAATCTTTCATGTCATGGTTGTGACTTCACTCATCTCATGCCACCAGCTTGTGGAGATTCATACTTAGTTGGAGTGGATGTTCTTGTTTCTTTTGTCCACTGAGACCACTTGGTAGGTTATCAAATTGGTGACTACACTTTCTAAGCCATTTACATAGTGCATGTTCCCACTTGAGTTCCAAACATACCTTTCTACCTTTTAATTCACTTGAGAATGTACCCTTTACTTCCTTCTTAAGGATACATTCCCTTCCTGTCGGGCTTTCAGTGAGAAGAGATTCGTGATGTTTTCAGCTACATGCTTTAGGAATCCACTGTCCATAGTCCATTGCGGTCTGCTTCTTCTCACTGCTCCCTGCACCTACACATCAATGGTTAGATTTAGGAACCCAAACTAGTTTGGGTCCCTTGTTGCTAAAAAAAGGATGAATGAGGGATTTCTTAGTCCACGCAGGCAGCATCTGCTTTTTGAGAGTGGTGCTTGGTCCTTTGCTAGTAGTCACTCTATTAGTGAACGCTTTGTTCTTCTGAGCAGACTAAACCCTAGCCTGACAATTATCTTTAAAATTCACATTGTTTCCATAATGGGTATGCCAGTTATCAGGTACAGTGACATACTTGCTGTTTGGGTTGTAGGGAGTTTTTTTCCCTTTGGAACCCGATGCCCTGCTTGTTCCCACTATTATTGAGATACATGGCAGTAACAACATCTGAGGACCAGGTCCACTTCAATGATTTCTCAAGATAATTTTTTACTATCTCTAACTTAGCTTGGAGTTGCTGATTCCTCTCGAGTTCACTGCATAGACTAGTTTTTACAACAGTTAACTCATTATCCAGCAAGATGTGCGACTCACTGGCTACCTCCTTCCCTTTCCCAAGAATTACATTCCTATGTTCACTATTGAGTCTCTCAATGGTTTCCTCTAGATCAGTGCATATCACTAGAAGGTCGTCCCTTTCCTCTTCAGTAGAGGCAATTTTTTCTTCAAAGGTGTGTTTCTTATTGCTGAGACCTTCTATTGTTTCTTTTAAATCAACAATAACTACCATCAAATCGTATCTCTCATTCTCCACACTGGTTATTTTTTCATTAAGGGCCTCCTTCTCTAGTTCAAGATTAGCTATGGTCTCATATAAGTCCACTACACAGACCACTAGATCATCTCTAGATTGTTTGGCCTCTCCAAGTTCTATGGTCAGGATCTCCTTATCATTTACAATACTGTAATAAGCATCAATTAATACATTTGATAAAGACCTTAGTTTCTTAGAAGAACAGTGTGAGCACGTGATTTTTGCCCTATATGAACTACTCCCATAATTTCAAAACAAAATAATTCCCTTCATTGTTTGCAATTTTGTGGATTTTGTGGCATTTTCTGTTATAGTTTGTATTTTTCTGTGCATGTTCATTTTATTTTAATTAATTAAAAAAACAAAAAATGTGTTGCATGTGAATTTAGGAGTTAATTTTGCATTTTAAGAATTAATTAGTAATTAAGGCATTTTATAAAAAGGAAAATCATAAAAATGGTCATTTTGCACCTTTTAACTTTAATTTGGATCTTGAGTAGTTTTTCTTTAATTTATTAATTGTGATAATTATTTCGCTAAGATATTTGAGTAGGAATTAATTTAGGTACAAAATTCCATCGAAGAGAAACAAATGAAAGGCTTTCATAAAATTTTTCGTAGAATCGAGAATGAAGTTTTCATTCTGTACATGCCAGATTTATCTTTAGTTTTAATTTAAAAGAAATTAAAAAGAGTTAATTTGAATAGAAAAGAAAAGGAGAAGAAAAGAGTTGAAATGATTTTGGGCCAAGTCTTTTAACTTTTCTTAAGCCCAAATGGATTCCCCCGAAACCAAAACAAGACCCGCCTAGGTCCAATTCTATAACCCGATCCCAATTCCCATCTAAGTCCAAACAGTGTCATTTTGAGTTCCAAGTCCAAAACAGATCTGGGCCCTTCAATTCAGGTCATCCAACGGCTCTAACCCTTCCCCCCACTTTGCTTAATAATATCTGAAAATACAGAGACTCTTCAGTTCCCCATCTCTCATCTCCCTCATCTCCCTCACATCTCAACCCTAACCATCCTTGAGTTCCACCATTTTCACCAAGCAAAAGAGCTCGAACACCACTCAAATCTCATCCATGCAACCATCACCCTTCCCTCAACCTTATTCCATCACCATTTTTTCCAAAAACCCTATCCAAATTGGCTGTTCTCAGATCTAAGTTGGAAGGAGAAGAGAGTCTCTTGAGTTCCTTGAGTTCTAATGAACAGCTAGGTTTGAAACGAGTGTTGCTCGTTTGTTCTCAAAAGGAACACACGACTAGTACTAGTTTCGAGCCGAGTCGGAATCGCTTGAATCTATCAAGTTTCTTGGCCTTCAAGGTATTCGTCTATTTTCATCTGTTTCAGGTTCTAAACAACCCCCTTCCATTCTTTCAATGTTTGTTCTAGTTAAATGCTTAAGGTTTGATTCTGATTTTTCATTTCCTCTTTAGCCTTAGTTTGATTCTAAAATCAGTAAAACGGATTAGCTATGGTAGTATAAAGTCAATTAGTCATTTATTTGCTAAAAAGTATTTTTCTAGCTTCGTAGAAATTTCCTTCTGTTTCTGTTGAATTCATCGATTTGGTCAGTTTGGTAGTGTTCTACTGTATTTAGAGTTTGGATTTTTTTTGTTTGGGCTGTCTTTACCGGTTCATTGGTTTGGGGTTGGGCTTAGATTTAATTCAGCTTTGGGTCAGTTTTGACCCATTTAGGTTTTGGTTTCAGCAGTAATATTCAAGGGAGGGTAAAAACAGGGACATTTGGAGGTAGTTTAGGAAATGCAGGCGGAATCTATCTGTAACTTCTTGGGGAAGCTTCTAGGAAGCTGGGGAAGGGGTTGTTTTGAATGCTAGAAAATCAAAATAGGGACTTAAGAGGAAATCTGATTTAGATTAACGCTAGCTAAGCAAAAGCAAAAATTGGAAAAGGGCCTATATGCAAAACTGAAAACCTGATGCTGCCCTGCTTGTCTTGCCTATAAAGGCATCTTTTTTTGCCTTTCAAGGCAGACTTTAAGAGATAAAAATCAGAAAACACAAAATCGCCTGAAAAATTTAGAAAGAAACACTATTCCATTGAAAATTCAGTCCAAAATTTTGCAGTCTTCTTTGATTACAAAAATAATTTATGATTCTCTTTAAGTGGAAAATGGCTTGATCTTGTGTTGGAGCGGTTTTTGTCACGACCCTAGTTCACCAATTGTGAACATGTCATGACGGCACCTAGTCTTCGCGACCAGGTAAGCCTAACACATTGCGGAAGTAATAACAATTGCAAAATTTATAATAAAAACTAAATAACATGAGTAATGTATACAGTTACTGCCTAGCACATACACTTTAATACCATTTACTGAAGTAACCTCCAAGAGCCGAAAACCCACGGGCAACACAGGCTATGAGAAATCTAACACTGCTCTAATCACCAGAATAGTCTAATACAAATGAGGATCGAAATAACATCTAATAACTAGAGGTAAAAATGAGAAGGAGACTTTGCGGATCTGCGGACGTAGTAGATGTATACCTCAAGTCCCCAAATACGCTCCCTGACAGCTACTGATGGTACGCCTGCTCAGAAGCACCTGGATCTGCACATGAAAAACATGCGCAGAAGAGGCATGAGTACACCACAGCGGTACTCAGTAAGTGCCAAGCCTAACCTCGGTTGGGTAGTGAAGAGGAAAGGTCAGGGCCCTACTAAGACAGAAATAATAAAAATAGCAAGATATTAACAGTATCGAAGTCTAATGAAAACCAATAAACACAGCAATGTGATAAGGCATATCGATGAAATATAGTACTGCAGGACAAAATAGAAACACTAAGTAAATACACCAAAATTTCAAGAATCCCAACAAGGGCCTTCCAAGATACCGTCCTGTAGCCCTCTTCTCATATCAATATCAAAGAATATCCCGGGATACCGTCCCGTAGTCCCAAAATAAAATGCAAGGGGATCTCCCGGGATACCGTCCCGTAGTCCCAAAGTAAAATGCAGGGGGATCTCCCGAGATACCGTCCCGTAATCCCAAAATAAAAGTGCAAGGGGATCTCCCGGGAATCAAACCCGTAGTTCCAAAGTAAACAAACAAGGGGGAACTCCCGGAATCCGCATCCGTAGTCCCAATATAAATGCGCAACCAACATCAGAGAAATATTCAGAAATTTAAGTACAACAATACAAGGCATCAAGGAATACTGGCCTAACATGCTCCACGTAATCACAGTTAAGGAAATTTAAACAAATAGGCAGCTTGGATCAATTAAACATGCTCTTCTACGCTAGCACATGCTATAAAAACAAGTAAAGTAGGGCAAATATGAAAGAGAATCCAAATCAAGTAATTAAGTAAAAATTTGAGTTTTCAACAATTTGCTCAAGTACGCGCTCGTCACCTCACGTACAAGGCATTCAATTACCAATTATCACATCCTAAGGGACGAAGTCCCCCACACAAGGTTAGGCAAGCCACTTACCTCGAATCGGTGCGAAATCAACTAGGGAGCGATGCCCTTGCCACGAGTATCCGACTCCGAGTGGCCCAAATCTATTCAAACCAATTTCATATTGTAAATAATATTGCAATTAACTGATTCCACTAATAAAATCAAAACTAGGGCGCAAAAATAGGTAAAATGACCAAAATGCCCCTCCAGCCAACGTCTCGGAATCGAAATATTTTTACATTTTCAGAACCCTCGTACTCTCACGAGTCTAACCATATAAAAATCTCCCAAATCGGAGGTCAAATGCCCCTTCAAATCGTCACTATTAGGTCTAAGGATTTTACCCCAAGTTTCATTCAAAATCCGAAATTAAAGGTTGAATTTGAGGTTAGATTAGTGGGTATTAATCATAAGAGAGTAAGGAATCGTTACCCAATCGTTGCCTCTGAAAAACCCTCGAAGAATCTCCCAAAACCGAGCTCTCTAGCTTGAGTTTTTGTAAAAATGGAAGAAGGGTTCGTTTTGAAATGTTATATTCTGCCCAGGTATTTTGTTCAATGCGATCGCGGGAAGGGAGATGCGATCGCGAAGAAGAAAAATTTAAGGCCCTGAAGTTGGTCTATGTGATCGCGACAGGAGGCTATGCGATCGCGTAAGAGAAGGACCCAGTGCTTTGCGATCGCAGAGCTGAATTATGTGATCGCAATGAAGGAAATTTTGCCCCCCTCCAGAATTACTCTATGAGATCACGAATGGGAGGGTGAATCGCATAGAAGGATACCAGATACCAGCAGTTCAGCAATTCAACAAGTTCCAAAAACAACCCATTGGGCATCCGAAACACGCCCAAGGCCCCCGGGACCTCAACCAAACCTACAGACATATCCCATATCATCATTCAAACTTGTACAAATCTCTTAAATCACCCAAAAAAACACCGGAAACACGATTTAAGCCAAGATTCAAGCCTGTGAACTTAAATTTCTAACCAAACACACTTTCGACCAAAAACCTATCCAAACCTTGTCCGAATGACCTGAAATTTTGCACACACATCCCAAATGACATGAC
>MU763816.1:0-14844 GCA_026770625.1 Nicotiana glauca | reverse complement strand
AGAAGTTAACAACTCTTTATTAGCACAAACATGTCGAGTTGCTCCTGAGTCAATCCACCATTCTCGAGGATTTCCAACTAGGTTGCATTCTGAAAACATGGCACATAGGTCGTCGATTTTATCATTCTTCTCAATCATGTTTGCTTGACTTTTCTTTTTGTCCTTCTTTGGTGCACGACATTCATTAGACTTATGTCCAACCTTACCACAGTTGTGGCAATTACATTTGAACCTCTTCTTGTTTGGATAATTCTTTGATCCAGACGGTTTCTTCCTCTTTTTACTCGTTGAAGCTTCCTCAACAATATTAACACTCATTATTACACGAGATTTCTTCTCAGCAGCCTTGTTGTCTTCTTCAATCCGTAGACGAACAATAAGGTCTTCAAGCGTCATTTCCTTGCGCTTATGTTTCAAGTAATTTTTAAAGTCCTTCCATAGCAGAGGCAACTTTTCAATAAATGCCGCAACTTGAAACGCCTCATTTATGACCATACCTTCAATCATAAATTTATAATTAGTACAATAATTAATATCTTGAATAAAAATATTAATTTGTTTTGTACCTTCAGCAAGGAGGTCATGAACAATAACTTGCAGTTCTTGAACTTGTGTTATAACTGATTTACCATCAATCATTTTAAACTCCAGAAATTTGGCGGCCACAAACTTCTTTAATCCAGCATCTTCTGTCTTGTACTTCTTTTCAAGAGCATTCCATAATTCTCTTGATGTTTTCATGACGCTATAAACATTGTACAAGCCATCTTCTAGCCCACTTAAAATCTAGTTTTTGCACGAGAAATCAGAGTGCTTCCAAGCCTCAATAACAAGGAAGCACTCATTGCTAGGGGTTCCTTCAGGCATGACTGTAACATCCTCTTGAATGAACCTTTGCAGACTTAGAGTAGTTAGATAAAAGAACATCTTTTGCTGCCATCTCTTAAAGTCTACACCAGAAAATTTCCCCGGCTTTTCTGCTGGTGGCATAGTCGTTGCAGGTGCAGTAGGACGGCTAGGAACAGTAACAGTCGCAGCAGAATCACTTTATTCCTCTCTGTTAGCCATCTCTGTCAATACGACACAAACAGATTCAGTAAATGGTGAAGTATTTAATTCTTCAAACTGATTTTAACATAATAAAGAGATTATTCTTCAAAACTGTTCAGAAAACCACGAAGGCTTCAGACACTTCAAAAATCAGAATAACAATGATATATATAAATAAGATTCTTTAAGCTTGTAACTTATAAGTAACGAAACTAGAAAAAAAAAATGNCAAACCACACGAGGAACTTACTTTGTTTTAAAGTAATGATGCAGAAAGAAGAAGGTGATGAAGCAGAAAATTTCAAAGTGAAAAATTCTGAAGGAATGACTGGTTATTTATAGCCAACGAATTCTGGATTGAAAGGGTGCGAAAGTGGCTTTTCACACTGCACGTGGCTATTCGTGAAAGACAACCTTTCTGATGGCTGTTTAATTAATGCGGGAATATTTGAATAAATTAAAGACGAAAAATTAATTAATTTTATCTCGTTACAAATAACAGTCACAAAAATATTAATATAAGATTATCAATCAATCATATCAATTGACCGAAGCCGAAGCCGAAGCCGAGCCGAGCGAGCGACGACGTCGACGGCGCGAGGCCCCTTCCTCTTATCTCCTTTTAAGAGCTTAAGAAAGTGCTTCTATATTTAAATCCAATAAAATATTTGTCCTTAACCAATAAGGGACAAAGTGCAAAAGCTAAAGTTGCCTTTTCACCTTCTTCCCTCATTTCCCATTCACACCATCATTGTAACCCCAACAAATGTAAGGAGCATTTAACTGGTATTATTTTGATTAACACTGCAAGACAAATATATTATGGTGAATTACCAATTAGAAATGATTCTTAAGCTTGATAGGCATTTAAATTAGTTTAAATTCAAAACTTGCTATGGACATTACAACTAGAACAAACAATAAAGTAATGATCGTAAAAAGTTCTGCATGAAATCAAAATGCTATTTGGAAGCGATTTCAAAAATTAGACACTAAAAGTAATATTATGACGCTAATTAGAGAAAATGATAATATCAGACAAACATATCTGGCAATTTTTCTTTAATTTATTAAAAAGGTAACCAAAACCAATGCCGTATAATCTTTCTCGGGCTTTGGCTAAGATCGGGCACGTACTCGTTGATCCTTAAGATCCCGAGTGAAAAGTTATTTGTACTAATTGGAATTCGTCTATGATTTACAATAAATTTTATGTTATGAAATAGAAGAAAAAGAGTACTATATAGAAAAGTAGAGAGAGAGAATTTTTATTAATTTGTGATGAATTATAATGGAATAGAACTCATCTATTTATAGGGGGAAAATGACTTAGCCACAATGTAACAAACCCTAAAATCTCTCTAAAATATAGACATTCACCTTAAATAGGTTTCTAATTTTAACAATTCCCCTTAAATGTATATTCAGCAGATGATGAGCCTCGTTAAAACATTAACTAAAATAAGACCTAGTGGGAAAAAATTCTAGAGAAGGAAAAAGAGTACACATGTTTAGAAATACGCATTTTGGCCGCCTCATTAAAAACCTTGCAAGGAAAATCCAGTAGACAAAACCTTGTAAGGAAAAAATAGTACGACACATATTAACTCCCCATGATGAAAGCATCAATTCACATCCTTGATCCTCTGCATCCCAATCTTGTAAACATCAGTAGAGATTTGGCGAACAAATCAGGCATATTATTACTTGAATGAATATATTGCACCTTGAAATCACCATTCTTGTATATATGTGATGTCTTCGTATAATGTCTTGGAATAACCTTTTTAATATCACCTTAGAGGCAAAAATTCTCCCTATCATATTATCATGCTTATAGTTATAACAAGATATATGTGTGCACAAATTGCACATAGCATGCGGTACTTCAGGATCAAAATTTGTATATGATTTAAGCTATTTAAATCCTTCAAGGATTGTCATATAAGTATAGTCAAATAAGTCATACAAATAGATTTTAGATTTATATCAAGTTTTTATCATGCCAGACATATAAGATACATGAAACCAGTTCTATTCGAATTTTGTCTCTTCCATTTGACCAATATTTTTGTGTCTGTATTCGACAGACTTAAGATCCTCATCTATACTTAGCGCTATAATAGATGTCATCGACGAACATTTTATATCAGTTCCGACCACCTTTTTCATAAAGACATGACATAGAGATCTCTTTATTTATATTTTCAGGTATGAAGTATTATGTCATGTGATCTTCTAGATCACTTGCCTCCTTATTATGATCATTTTAATCATTTGCTCATCTTCTTTATCAAGAATTTTATTTGAAACCAATTTGTCTATATGCTTTAAGCGTACCATAGACTTTGTCCTTCTTGGACTTATTCTAATATGAACATTTGCAGTGAGAATATAGTTACTTTCTTTTGGCCCGCAAACGCATCTGGCATGCTTTGCAATATAATGCAGATGGATTGTCTTTTTATGAACTACAAGTTCATAATATCTTCTTCGAGGATCTAGATGTACAAATAATAATTCATACTGCATAAATTTTTCTCAATTGTTTATCTTGTCTCCCTCTCATGTTAGAAAAACTAATTTTCTCCCTTAATTTTGGGAACCCATCTTTGTGCATTATGGTGTTAAGAAAAATATACACCGTACATTAATAATAAGAAGATGGAATTATCTGGTTCCTGACCCTGAACCACTTGTTAGGGGAGAATGTAATATAATTTCATATATAACCTATATCAAACTAATATACATAATTTTGTGTCGCGGCCCAATTCCTCTCCGTTGGGTATCGTGAAGGTACCTAGTCTTAGGGACTAGGTTCGCCTATTTGTACTGAATAACAACAACAATAATTAAAATTTAACAGTCTCGAAATAGAAGCCTATACAAAATTTACAATTTCCCAAAACCGGTAGTACAAGTCATAAGCTCTACATAGTTTACTACAACTTTTAAATACAACTGTTTGAAAATAAGTAAAAACAGTATGAATACAAAATAGGAAGGTGACTCCGAAGCCTACGAATGTAGCAGCTGATTTACCATGAGTCTCCTCAGCAAGAATCCGCACAGCTACTAACGATCAAATACCTGGATCTGTACAAATAAAATGTACAAAAGTGTAGTATGATCACACCACATTGGTGCCTAGTAAGTATCAAGACTAATCTTGATGGAGTAGTGTCGAGGAACAGTCAAGACACCTACTGGTCTAATAAACTGTACAAGTATAAGTATAGGAACAACAATGTACGATTTTTACATAAAGGCTACACAATATGATTCACAATACCGTAATTTCAATAAGAAAGGAAACGACAAGTATAAGTAGAATATCATAATAATGACACAGAAGAGTTAATGAAAACACAACTTAAATCTGAAATCACAGGTGCAGCAAGAACAAGTAACAACTCAGCAACTAAGATCGCTTTCACATCATATATTAGTCAACTAGCACTGCAAGGTACCGAACCCCGGACAACACACAACTCACGTGTCTCAATGCTTGAACCCTAACACTTGTCATCCTATGCCCTCATCACACCTCATAACTTCACTGACGACTCACGTTCCAAATAAAGTCATTCTCACATAGAAGGCAAGTAACCAAGGGTGTGCATCTATACTTAACAATATCAAGAAAACCTCTTAGTCGAATAGGGTGCTTGGCTACGTGTATGCTTGTACAAGTGTCCTAACATAGTTCATACTAGCTAGTAAGCATAATGAACATAACGGACAACACGTAGAATGTTTGCAGAATAGGGAGATCTACCGGAATATTGTTTCATTGTACCAAAGTAAATATACAGAACATGGGGATCTACCGGAATACCGTTTTGTAGTCCTAAAGTAAATATACATAACAGAGGGATCTACTGGAGTACCATTCCGTAGTCCCAAAATAAATATGCAAAACAGGGGGATCTATCGGAATACTGTTCCGTAGTCCCAAAATAAATATGTAGAACAGGGGGATCTACTGAAACACCATTCCGTAGTCCCAAAGTAAATATGCAGAACATGGGAATCTACCAGAATACCGTTCTGTCGTCCCAAAGTAAATATGCAGCTCAACCAACAGAGATGATAGTTTACAGCATGGAAGAAACCCTGTGCACCACCACAATAAGTACAACAACAACAATGACAATAATACAAGATACGACAAGTAAATCAACTCAAGAACTTTAAATCACAAAGAAATGGTAGAACCCGTTCACAAGGAATAATCATAGTAAAGAATGCTAGGCGTAAAGAGAACAGCTTAACAAGGGAAAACTAATATATTGCAACGATCCCAAAATATACAATTAAACAACAAGGAAGGTAACACGAGTCAAATAATTCCAAATAATACTAAGTCAACTAAAATATAGGATATCTAACTTCTTTAAAGTTGAGCAATTACGAAGGTTATACAAATATTTAATTAAGGATAAGCGGCGGAAAGATAATCGCAACCTCAATTAAGAGTAAACAATTATAGGATGAGATAATAATAATTTCAAATAAGGATAAACAATTATGAAGGTTAGCGTGACAATAGAATAGGTAAAATCTTCAATTAAGTCAAATAAGGGTAAAAAAAGGCAACAAGAGTGAATCCTAAAGAAATTATTCTAATTAAAGCATGTAGGGGTGAAACTAGTAAATATGAACTCAAACGTATCAAGGAAAACTTTGTACTCCATAAATATAGGGACTTAAGAATCCTAAAAGGCCAACTTACCACAAATAAGTCCGAGCAAGCACTCGTCACCTCGCGTACATAGATTACAATCAACATAGAAAACTCAAATCCTGAGAAAAAATTTCCCACACAAGGTTAGGCAAGATACTTACTTCGAACCAAGCTCAATCAATCAGTAAGAATGCTTTTCCACCATTTTCTGACTCCGAATGACCCAAATCTACCCACAAATAATTCGATACAATCAACACAAGCTAAAGGAATCAATTCCATAAGAAAAAACAAAGCTCAAAGTCAAAAGTCAAAAAGTCAACACAAAAGCCGGGTTACGGGACCACGTCTCGAAATCGGATAAAAGTCACAAAATCCGAATACCCATTCAACCACGAGTCCAACCATACCAAAATTAGCCAAATCCAATCACAACTCGGCCCCAATTTAAAGTTTATGAAGTTTCTATAATTTTTCCCAAATTTTCATCTCAAAGTACTAATTAAATGATGAAACCAGTGATATATTCATGTAGATTAACCAAATCCAAGTTAGAATCATTTACCCCGATGAATTTCATGAAAAACCCACAAAAAATCGTCTCAAACCGAGCTCCCAAAGTCCAAAACTGAAATAATACCCTAAAACTCGGTTATCTAGTACCTAGTCTGACCTCTCTATATGTGGTCCACACAATTCCAAGTGCGGTCACACATCCTAGCTTCTGCGGCCGCAGTTCAAAATTGTACGGCCGTACTTTTGCAACTTGTGCATACCATACTTCAGTATTTTGATAATAACTTTCTCTACAAATGTCTAAATGATGATTTCTTTAACTTTCTGGAAACCAGACATGAAGGGCTACAACTTTTGTTTTTGAATAATCTTCAATTTCCTTATAGATCAAATAATATAAGCTTCCAAAGTCGGACCAGCGAACCTGCGGAACCACCAGAAGTGCGGCCGCAGACAAAATTGTGCGGTCCGCACTTTTCCTCTGCGGTCCGAACTTTTTCGTCTGCTGCAGCAGTTTTTCATCTACTACAACACTCAAAAATATGCCTCAGCACATGTAATTGTGCAATCCGCACTTTCAATGTTACAGAATAACATCAGAGTGTCGAAATACCCAGACTCGCTCAAAACTCACCCCAAAAGACACCCGAGGCCCCCGAGACCTCAACCAAACATACCAACAAGTCCTAAAACACCATATAAACTTAGTCAAGCCTTCAAATTACATAAAAAATGCTAAAAATATGGATTACCCTCCAATCCAAACTTAATGAACTTGAAACTTCAAATTTCTACAACCGATGTCGAAACCTATCAAACCACGTCCGATTGGTCCCAAATTTTGTACATAATTCATATACAACATCATGGACCTACTCCAACTTTTGGAATCGGAATCAGAATCTGACCCCGATATCACCAAAGTCAACTCTTGGTCAAACCTCTCAACCTTCTAAAACTTCAATTTTTTCCAACTTTCGACGAAATGCTTCAAATTACTCTACGGATATCCAAATCCAAATCCGGACGCACACCTAAGTCCAAAATTACCATGCAAAGTTGTTGAATTTATCCAAACCCCACTTCGGAGCCGTTCACACAAAATCAAAATCCAAGTCAACTCGTACTGCGTAAGCTTCCAAAACTAGAATCCTTCTTCCAATTTGACTTCGAAACATCCGGTAACTGAACTCGACCACGCACGCAAGTCATAACACATAATACAAAGTTACTCAATACCTTATACTGCTGAACGGAGATTAAACTTTCAAAACGACCGGCGTATTCGTTACATCCTCCCCATCTTAAACAAACATTCATCCTCGAACATGTCATTAATCGCCTCGTAAATGTCATCAATTCACTGAATGCACAAATCCAATATACACCCGTGGGTGAACCCTCGTCACCCAATCCAAATGATCCTGATGACACCATCTCAACAGTAATTTACTCCTTCCACTAATACCAAAAAGCCTTAGAGTCAAAATTCTCACCTTCCGTTCATCTCCAAAAGATCTGATTATTACATTTACACCCGGAATCAGTCTCAACCAGTTGCAACAACTTATGCCTACACCCACAAGGTAAAACCACACAACGTGACTCACCACACATGGTCCCATAATAATATTTCTGATCATAATAGCTGCCCGAAATCAAACCCAGCATCGACAATTAGCCTCATATCCGTTAGAATTCAATTTCGAACCTCCACAACACTAACAGTGATACAAAGAATACGAATACCTCATAACTATATACCCGTATCAACAAGTAAAAACTAAAACCACCGGGCACATGTCACGACCCGGATTTCTCACCATTGGGAGTCGTGATAGCGCCTACTGTCAGAGCTAGGCAAGCCAAACATTTTAAACATTCCCTGATTTCACCTCAACAATAACAATATAATAATAACGAGTCATTTAAATAAAAGCGAAAGTCTTTAAAATATAAATAACTAAAAATCCAAAATGCGGAAGTTTAATATTTCTCTACCCAAGATTGGTGTCGCTATCTCACGAACTACTAAAGAGGGCTATAAACAAGTTTGAATAGAAATACATAAATGCCAGTCTTGGTACAATGAAAACAAACTGAAAACATAGAAAGGGACTCCAGCCTGCGAACGCCAGCTAGGCTACCTCGTAAGTCCCTGGACTGAAGTCAGCTCCCGATCAATATCCTACTGTTGTGGTCCAAAAACTGCTCCTAGATCTGTGCAAAAAGATGCATAGAGTGTAGCATCAGCACAACCGACCCCATGTGCTGGTAAATGCCTGGCCTAACCCCGGCGAAGTAGTGACGAGGCTAGACAGGACCTACCAAAAATGACCTGTGCAGATATATATACACGTAAACCAAAAAATAATAGCGGAAAGTAAACAATTAAAACTTGGAGGGGAACATGCTTATGGGGTAGCAGATAAAACAGATTATCAGGAATAATAGAAGAAACTACATCTGATTTCTTCTAACACAGAATAAGGGAAAAAACAAACCACTTTCACTTGTTCAATGTTCTCTCGTTACAGGCGTGCAACACGATCCCATTTCCTCATGTCACGTGGTAGGCGTAACCAATCGATCCCATTTCATAATATCACGTGGTAGGCATACCACTCGCTCCCATTTCATAATATCACGTGGTAGGCGTACCAGTCGATCCCATTTCATAACATCACGTGGTAGGCATACCACTCGATCCCATTTCATAACATCACGTGGTAGGCATACCACTCGATCCCATTTCATAACATCACATGGTAGGCGTACCACTCGCTCCCATTTCATAATATCTCGTGGTCGGCGTGCTACACGATCCCATTTCTTTCAACACAATACACAAAACAATCTCGGCAAAGGAACAAGATAATATAATAAACTATCCCGGCAAGGGAGATCCAGCTATAACCAAACTTATACAATTTCTACTTAACACAATTAAATCAATACTCATTCTCAACAATTGCTGGCTCAGTGTTAAAGATTTCCAACCAAGCCCTCATAAACAACAATTAAGAATTTGATAATTTAGAAATTGAGGACTCACGGTCGTGCTCGACACCAGTGTATAGATACTCGTCACCATGCCTATACACCGTACTCGACAAATAGCAATTAGCAAATAAGACTCTACTCATATTCCCTCAAGCCAAAGTTAGACCAAACACTTACCTCTAATGCTCCAAACTCAACTCAAGCCTCTAGTATAGCTTTACCTTTCGAATTCACCACAATACCACTCGAATCTTGTCACAAATTACTTGAATGTATCAACAAATTCTAATTGAATCAATTTGAATGCATAAAAATGAATTTCCCAAAGGTTTACTTAAAAATTCCCAAAACACCCACGGGTCCACGTGGTCAAAACCCAATGTTCGAACCAAAACCCGATTACCCATTCCCCCACGAGTTCATATTTATGATTTGTTTTGAAATCGAACCTCAAATTGAGGTCCAAATCCCCAATTTTAAGAAAACCTAGGTTCTACCCAAAATCCCCAATTTCACCCATGAAAAACCTTGATTTTAAGATGAAAACATGATAAATGATGTTAACGATTGAAGAAATTAAGTGGAAGTCAACTTACAAATGGATTGGAGAAGGAAGGGTTCTTGAAAAATCGCCAATGGGTGTTTGGGTTTGAGAAATATGAAAAATACCGGTTGCAGATGTGGGAAATGCGAACCTTGGTTCGCAATTGTGAACCCAGCAGGCTTGGGAAATGCGAGGTACTAGTTCACATTTGCGAACTCAGGCTAAAAGGGCGGGTTTCGCATTTGCGGCATAATGCGTCGCATTTGCGAACACTGGAAAATAAAGGGGACTTCGCATTTGCGAAGGAAATCTCGCAATTGCGAGACTGGGCAGACCTGGGCCTTCTTCACATTTGCGATGGGCCATTCGCATTTGCGAACCAGGCTTCACAATTGCGAAGCCTGCAAGTCTGAAGCACCTGAAGCAAAATCTGCAGTTCCAAAGTTCAAAATGCAACTCGACACCTATCCAAAACTCACACGAGCCCTTGGGGCTCCAAACCAAACATACACATAACCTCAAAAATATCCTACGGACTTGCTCGTGCGATCAAATCGCCAAAATAACATCATATATATAGAATCAAGCCTCAAAACACATGATTTCTTCCAACTTTTTCATCAAACACAAATTTTTCACTTTTAAGTCCGAAACTCGTCAAATGACGTCCGTTTTCAACCAAAACTTTACAGATAGTGCTTAAATCATATTTAAGACTTGTACCGGCCGTCTGAACCAAAATACGAGCCTGATACCATGGCCTTCTTATGAGATTTCGTTTCTAATTTCCTTAATTAATTTTAGAAAAATAATTTCACAGAAAAGTTCTTTTCCTCGGCTTCTAGACCTCGGATTTCGACTCCGGGCACATGCCCGAGTCCCATATTTTTCTACGGACCCTCCGGGACCGTCAAATCACGGGTCCGTTTACCAAAAATGTTGACCAAAGTCAACTTTAATCATTTAAAGCCATATTTTGAAATTTTTCATAGAATTTAACATATAATCTTTCCGGCTACGCACCAGGACTGCGCACGCAAATCAAGGCAACTTAAAGTGAGGTTTTCAAGGCCTCGGGAATGCGAAAAAAGAGAGAAATTGGTGATGACCCTTTGGGTCATCACATTCTCCACCTCTAAAACAACCGTTCGTCCTCGAACGGACAAAAGAAAGAAGTATCTGAGTCGGGAAATAGATGAAGATAACGGCTCCGCATATCAGACTCGGACTCCCAGGTCGATGCCTCAAGAGGCTGACCTCTCCAATGAATAGGTGGTTGCAATAGGAATAAAATGCGCTGACTTGGTCAGCCTATCAACAATGACCCAAATAGCATCAAACTTCTTCCGAGTCACCGGAAGTCCAACAACAAAATCCATGGTAATCCTTTCCCACTTCCACTCGGGAAGCTCAATCCTCTAAAACAAACCACCAGGCCTCTGATGCTCATACTTGACTTGCTGACAGTTCAAACATCGAGCCACATATGCAACAATATCATTCTTCATCCTCCGCCACCAATAATGCTGCCGCAAGTCCTAGTACATCTTTGCGGCACCCGGGTGAATAGAATACCGAGAACTATGGGCCTCCGCTAAGATCAACTCTCGAATCCCATCGACATTGGGCACACAAACTCGCCCCTGCAACCTCAAAACACCATCATCATCCAAGGTCACCTTCGTGGCACTTCCACACTGCACCGTGTCTCTCAGGACACACAAATGGGGATCATCAAACTGTCGATCACAGATACACTCCAATAATGAAGAACGAGAGACCGCGCAAGCTAACACTCTACTAGGCTCAGAAATGTCCAACCTCACAAACCGATTGGCCAAAGCCTGAATATCCAAGGCAAGCAGTCTCTGGCTGACCGCAACATAAGTAAGACTACCCATGCTGGCGGACTTCCTACTCAATGCATCGGCCACCACATTGGCTCTCCCCGGGTGGTACAAAATAGTAACATCATAATCCTTCAATAGCTCCAACCACCTTCGCTGCCTCAAGTTCAACTCCTTCTGCTTGAATAAGTATTGCAGACTCTTGTGATCAGTGTACACCTCACACGTCACACCATATAAGTAATGCCTCCAAATCTTCAAAGCATGAACAATGGTTGCCAACTCTAGATCATGGACCGGATAATTCTTCTTGTGGATCTTCAATTTCCTCGAAGCATAATCAATGAATCTGCCATCCTGCATCAATACCGTACCAAGCCCAATACGGGAAGCATCACAATAAACTGTATAAGGTCCTGAGCCTATGGGCAAAACCAATATCGGTGCCATAGTCAGAACTGTCTTGAGCTTCTGAAAGCTCTCCTTACACTCATCTGACCATCTAAACTGGGCATCCTTCTAGGTCAATCTGGTCATCGGGGCAGCTATAGATGAAAATCCCTCCACGAATCGGCGGTAATAACCTGCTAACCCCAAGAAACTCTGAATCTCAGTAGTTGATGCTGGTCAAGGTCAATTCTTGACTGCCTCAATCTTCTTCGTATCCACCTGAATACCCTCTGCTGATACGACATGACCCAAAAATGCAACCGAACTCAACCAGAACTCGCACTTCGAGAACTTAGCATATAACCGGCTATCCTTCAGAGTTTGAAGAACCACTCTGAGGTACTGCTCGTGCTCCTCCTAGCTGCGGGAGTATACCTGAATGTCATCAATAAAGACTATCACGAACAAGTCCAAGTAAGGTCTGAACACTCGGTTTATCAACTCCATAAATGTTGCTAGGGCATTGGTCAACACAAATGACATGACCAGAAACTCATAATGCTTGTACCGAGTGCGGAACAGTGTCTTAGGGACATCAGACGCCCTAATCCTCAGCTGATGGTAGCCAGATCTCAAATCTATCTTTGAAAATACTTTCGCACCCTGAAGTTGGTCAAACAAATCATCAATCCTCGGTAGTGGATGCTTGTTCTTAATCGTCACTTTGTTCAATTGTTGATAATCAATGCACATCCTTATCGATCCATCCTTTTTCTTCACAAATAACACCGGCGCACCCCAAGGAGAAACACTAGGTCTGATAAAATCCTTTTCTAGCAAGTATTGCAACTGGTCCTTTAACTCCTTCAACTCTTGCAGGGCCATGCGATAATGACGGAATGGAAATGGGCTGCGTACTTGGAGCTAGATCAATACAGAAATCAATATCCCTATCGGGTAGCATACCCGACAGGTCTGAAAGGAAAACCTCGGGGAACTCCCGAACAATAGGAACAGAGTCAATTGAAGGAACCTCAGTGCTGGAATTGTGAACATACGCCAAGTAAGCTAAACACCCCTTCTCGACCATACGTCGAGCCTTCACATATGAAATAACACTGCGGGTGGCATGTCCTGGGGTCCCTCTCCACTCCAATTGGGGCAAATTTAGCAAAGCCAAGGTCACGGTCTTGGCGTGATAATCCAAGATAGCATGATACGGGGACAACCAATCCATCCCTAATATAACGTCGAAATTCACCATGTCTAAGAGCAATAAATAAACACGGGTCTCAAGACCCTCAAACACTACCACACATGAACGATTGACTCGGTCGACCACTATAGAATTAGCCACCGGCGTAGATACATAAACAGGGATATCCAAGGCATCACTAGGCATAGCCAGGTAGGGTGCAAAATAGGACGACACATATAAATATGTAGACCCAGGGTCAAATAACACTAAAGCATCCCTATCACAGACCAGAATAGTACCTGTAATAACAACATCTGACGACTCAACCTTTGGCCTGGCTGGCAAAGCATAACATCGGGGTTGGGCCCCACCCCTCTGAACCATGTCTCTGGGACGATCAGCTACTGGCTAACCCCTACCTCTATCGATTCGAGCTCCACCTTTACAGTATCTACCTCCACCTCTATGATCCCTGTGAGCACGTGATTTTTGCCCTAAGCAAATTATCCCAAAAGTTCAAATAAAATGATTTTACAACTTTTAGGAATTTTGTTTCATTTTTCGTATTAATTGGTGGCATAATAACTCATGTTAAAAAAAAAAAAAATAGGTATTAATTCATTTTAACAATTTAAAGAAAATCACAAAAAAATAATTCATTTTAGCATTTTACTGCTTTAATTGGAAATTACTACAAAATAGTTATTAAATAATTTTTGGACTTTAATTAGTATAATTGTTAGTTTAATCTCTCAATTTTATAAAATCAAGAAAATATAAAATATATATAAAATGAATACAAAAATACAAGTGAAAATAATGGAAGGAAAATAAAAAATATATATAATACAATGATTTTGGGGCCAAAACACCCCTAAGCCCAAAACATATTAAGGAAAAAACACCCCTAAAACCCAGACCCACGCCCCATCCAGCCCAACCCACCTGGCGACCCGACCCGTTCCCTATATATACACACGCAAAATACAATCCTGAGACCCCTAGAGCCCTGCATCCCAAGCGAACTGTTCTTCATCTTCTTTCAAACACACCCGAATCCAGCCCTAATCACGTCCAAATGCAAGTGTTTGAGCTTCAAATCTTATCCTCACGCGTTCCTTTTCCTTTCCTCATCACCATTTCTAATCGTCTCACAGAATAATTTCAGTATATAGGCATTTCACGCGCTGTTGTATCTGAGGACGAATCTCAGTTAAATGGGAGCGGTTGGATGCGAGAAATCGAATCCACGCCTTCCATTTGTGCCCGAGTTTCGTTCTTTGTGGAGATTTTTTAGTTTTTTTTGGATTTGGGGATAAGGTGTGGGATTTTCGTGAGGAGGAAGGGGGGAAGCTTCGAGAGGTAAGTATAAATAAGAGTTCATCCTATAGATTCAGGGGATTCATTTTTGGAGGGGAAGCAGAAAAATTCAGAGAAAAATTCTAGGGTTCCTGAGCTTCTTCTTCCTCAAACTTTAATTTTCGTCTCTTTAAAAAATAAAAAGAGGTTTCGCAGCATTTTGTCTTTTGATTTTTTTTTTCTAAAAAATGAAGCTCTATTGAATATAAGCTGGTATTTGCCTTGAGTGTTGATCCTAGTGCTCGTT
>MU763814.1:3274-21506 GCA_026770625.1 Nicotiana glauca | reverse complement strand
TTTTCCAATTTAAGTCTTCTTAAAAGAGACTATGTGTCTCATTTCTTATCAAAATTACTCCAATTAAATTCTAACACACCCAATACTGATGATGAAACATAAAGCAATACAATAAAGGGTAAACATGGCAGTAATACCTGAGACGACGGGTCGGGTCGTCACATATATAAAGTGCAGGGGATCTCCCGGGAAGCTGTCTCGTAGTCCCAAATTAAAACACACGACAACAACAACTCATAATCTCAGAATAAATGCTAAAATAAGAACAAGTAATAGTATATTCTAGCCTAACATCCTTCACAAAGTACAAATAGTAAAGTTAAACAATTAGGCAAGTAAGTCAGCTAAACATGCTTCTCTAGCTAGCATAGGTTTAAACTTACAGTAAAAAATGAACAAGCAAACAGGAAATATGAATTTAAATACTTCAAGTAGAAATGGGTTTACAAAAGTTAGCTCAAGTACGCGCTTGTCACCTCACATACGAGGCATTCAAATATTCAAAGATCATGTCCTAAGGGGAAAGGTCCCCCACACAAGGTTAGACAAACCACTTACCTCGAACTAGCTCAATAATCAACTAAGAACCACGCCTTTGCCACGAGTATTCGACTCCAAATGGCCCAAATCTATTCAATTCAATTACATATCGTAAATAATATTGCAAACAACTTATTCCACTATTAAATTTAAAGCTAGGCGCGAAAATATGTAAAAATAACAAAAACGCCCCTCAAGCCAACGCCTCAGAATCAAATGATTTTCACATTTTCAGAACCCTCGTACTCTCATGAGTCTAACCGTATTAAAATCTCTCAAATCGGAGGTCAAATGCTCACTCAAAACCCAATAGTTTGGTCTAAGAAGTTTTCCCCATTTTGATTCCAAATTCGAAATTAGATGATGTATTAAGCTATAGATTGATGGAATACAACTAAAAGGGGTTAAAGAAACGTTACCTAATGATATTCTCTTCAAAACCCACCTAACATAGCCCTCTCCTGAACTCTACATTGATTTTTTCAACTTTTGAAACTCAACCCTCAAAATGTCCTTTTCTGAATAGGTGTTTCTGCTTCTGCGGACAAGGGACCGCTTGTGCGGTCCCGCTTATGCAGTAAGTGAGCTACTTCTGCGGCTTTCCCTTAAGTCACTAGGCTCCACTTCTGCGGTCTTATACCACACCTGCGGATTCCCCTTCTGCGGAAAATACCCCGCTTCTGCGGTTTGAATAAAGACCAAAGGCTCCGCATCTGCCGTTGGGGCTTCACAGGTGCGTAACCGCATCTGTGGTAGATCTTCCGCACTTGCGGAAAAAGATGAGGAGTACAAATTTTTCATTTGCGATGGGCCGGCTGCTTCTGCGGCTCCGCACCTACAGAAACCAAACCGCAGGTACGGTTATGTCAGGTACCAGAACTTCAGCAGCCCATTCAACTTCAAATCTTTCCATCCACCACACGAAATCATCCTGAGGCCCCCGATACCTCATCCAAAATCACCAATACCACCTAATATCTTATTTGAACTTATACCAACCCGTAAAACACCTAAAACAACACCGAAAACCTGATTTAATCAATGATTCAAGCCTAAGAACTTCAAATTTCTTCCAAATATGCTTTCGATCAAAAACCTAAACAAAACACGTCCGAATGACAAGAAATTTTGCACACACATCCCAAATGACATGACGGAGCTACTGCAACTTCCGAAATTCCATTCCAACCCTTGGATCAAAAACTCACTATCGGACCGAAAACTTCAAAAATACAAACTTCGGCATTTCAAGCCTAAATGAGCTACGGACTTCCAAAATACATTCCAAACACGCTCCCAACCCCGAAATCACCTAAAGGAGCTAACGGAACCATCAGATTTCCATTCTGAGGCCTTCTTCATAATGTTCTAATTACGGACCATTTTTCAACTCTTAAGCTCTCATTTAGGGACTAAGTGTCCCAAAACACTCCGAATCCTAACACCGAACGTCCCGGCAAACCTAAATAGCATAAACGAACTTGGGGGAAGAATTTAATGGGGGATCGGGGCATAAATTCAAAAAACGACCGGCCGGGTCGTTACATCCTCTTACACTTAAACTTTAGTTCGTCCTCGAACGAGCATAAAGAACATACCTGAAGTAGTGAAAAGATGAGGGTATCGGCTGCGCATATCCCACTCGGTCTCCCAAGTCTCCTTCTCGGCTGGCTTTCCCATCCACTGAACCTTTACTGAAGCAATGTTATTCGACCTCAACTTTCTGATCTGCCTGTCCAATATAGCCACTGCCTCCTCAACATAAGAAAGATCCTTGTCTAACTGGACTGAACTGAAATCCAACACGTACGACGGGTCACCGTGATACCTCCGGAGCATCGAAATATGAAATACTGGATGAAATCCGCCCAAACTGGGAGCTAAGGCAAGCTCATAGGCAACCTCCCCATCTCGCTTCAAGATCTCAAAAGGGCCAATAAACCTCGGACTCAACTTTTCTTTCTTCCCAAACCTCATGATGGCTTTTATAGGTGAAACCTGAAGCAGAACCCGCTCACCAACCATATGTAAAACATCACGAACCTTCCTGTCTGCATAACTCTTCTGTCTGGACTGGGCTGTACGGAGTCTATCCTGAATCATCTTAACCTTCTCCAACGCATCCTGAAACAACTCTGTGCCCAATAGCCTGGCCTCACCCGGCTGAAAGCAGCCCACTGGAGATCTACACCTCCGACCATATAAAGCCTCATATGGCGCCATCTGAATGTTGGACTGATAACTGTTGTTGTAAGCAAACTCCACCAATGGCAAGAAATGATCCCAAGACCCTCCAAACTCAATCACACATGCGCGGAGCATATCCTCAAGAATCTGAATAGTGGCGCTCGAACTGTCCCTCCGTCTGGGGTGAAATGTTGCGCTAAACTCCACCCGAGTGCCTAACTCCTGCTGCACGGCTCTCCAAAACCGCGATGTAAACTGGGTACCTCTGTCTGAAATAATAGAAACTGGAATACCATGCAGACGGAGGATCTCCCGGATATAAATCTCCGCCAACCGCTCAGATGAATAAGTGGTACATATAGGAATGAAATGAGCGTACTTGGTCAGTCGATCCACAATGACCCAAATGGCATCAAACTTCTTCAAGGTCTGTGGGAGTCCAGATACAAAACCCATGGTGTTGCGCTCCTATTTCCACTCCGAAATCTCTATCGCCTAAAGCAACACACCCGCGCGCTGGTGCTCATACTTCACCTGCTGGAAGTTGAGGCATCTAGACACATAACCAACTATATCCTTCTTTATCTGCCTCCACCACTAGTGCTACCTCAAGTCCTGATACATCTTAGAGGCACCCGGATCGGTGGAATACCACGAACTATGGTCCTTTGCTAGAATAAACTCTTGAAGACCATCAACATTGGGCACACAAATCCGGCCCTGCGTTCTCAACACCCCATCATCTCCGATGGTCACATCTCTGGCATCTCCATGCTGAACCTTGTCCTGAAGGACAAGCAAATGAGGGTTATCATACTGGCGCTCCCGGATACGATGAACTAGGGAAGACTGGGAAACCACACAGGCTAGAACCCGACTGGGCTCCGAAAGATCCATCTCACAAACTGGCTGGCTAAGGCCTGAACATCCATCTCCATAGGCCTCTCTAAAGCTGGTAAACATGCCAAACTACCCAAACTCTCTGCCCGACAACTCAAGGCATCCGCCACCATATTGGCCTTGGCAGGGTGATACAGAATAGTGATATCATAATCCTTCAACAACTCTAACCATCTCCTCTGACGCATATTCAGGTCCTTCTGCTTAAGTAAGTGCTGCAAACTCCGATGGTCAGTATAGATATCACAAGGCACTCCGTACAAATAGTGACGCCAGATCTTCAAGGCATGAACAATGGCAGCTAACTCAAGGTCGTGGATAGGGTAATTCTTTTCATGTATCTTCAGCTGTCTGGACGTGTAGGCAATCACCCCACCGTCCTGCATCAACACCGCTCCAAGTCCAACCCGTGAGGTATCATAATAAACTGTATAGGACCTCAAACCAGTAGGCAACATCAAAATTGGGGCTGTAGTCAAAGCTGTCTTGAGCTTCTGAAAGCTCGCCTCACAGACACCCTTCTGGGTCAATCTAGTCATAGGGGCCGCAATCGATGAAAATCCCTCCACAAAGCGACGGTAGTAGCCCGCCAAACCAAGGAAACTGGGACATTCTGTAGCTGAGGACGTCCTGGGCCAACTCTGCACGGCCTCCACCTTCCTCGGATCCACCCGAATACCCTCACTTGAAATCACGTGGCCTAAGAATGCCACATAACTCAGTCAAAACTCACATTTTGAAAACTTTGCATATAACTTCTTCTCTCTCAGGGTCTGAAGCACTGTCCTAAGGTGCTGCTCATGATCTCCCTGACTCCGGGAGTATACTAGAATATCATCAATAAAAATAATAATAAATAAGTCAAGATATGGCCTGAATACACTATGCATCAAATGCATGAAAGTTGCTGGGGCATTGGTCAGCCCAAATGACATAACAAGGAACTCGTAATGACCATATCGAGTCCTGAAAGTAGTCTTCGGGATATCTGACTCCCGAATATTCAACTGGTGATAACCTGAGCGCAAATCAATCTTCGAAAATACCTGTGCGCCCTAAAGCTGGTCAAATAGATCATAAATACGAGGAAAAGGATAATGGTTCTTCACTGTAACCTTGTTCAACTGACGATAATCGATCCACATGCGCATAGAACCATCCTTTTTCTTCACAAACAAGACAGGACCACCCCACGGTGAAACACTGGG
Source organism: Nicotiana glauca (assembly GCA_026770625.1). Taxonomy (NCBI): domain Eukaryota; kingdom Viridiplantae; phylum Streptophyta; class Magnoliopsida; order Solanales; family Solanaceae; genus Nicotiana; species Nicotiana glauca. The sequence continues at coordinate 16,671 of MU763814.1, read as the reverse complement.
TCAAATAAAACCCTTATCAAGCAATTCCTATAACTGATCCTTCAACTCCTTCATCTCAGGAAGAGCCATACGATACGGAGGAATGGAAACGGGCTGAGTGCCCAGCAACAAATCAATACCAAAATCAATGTCTCTATCAGGTGGCATACCCGGAAGATCAGCTGGAAACACATCAGGATAATCTCGTACCACTGGGACAGAATCAACAGAAAGGGTATCAGCACTGGCATCTCTCACATAAGCTAAATACACGGTGCATCCCTTCTCAACCATACGCTGAGCTTTTAGAAAAGAGATAACTCTATTAGGATTGTGATCTAAGGTACCACTCCATCAATACGCGGAATACCTAGCATAGCCAATGTCACGGTCTTGGCGTGATAATCAAGAATAGCATGATGGGGCGACAACCAGTCCATGCCCAGAATAATATCAAAGTCAACCATACCAATTAATAATAAATATGCTCTGGTCTCAAAATCATGAACAGTAACCAAACGCGACCGATAAATGCGATCTACAACAAGCGAATCTCCCACGGGAGTAGAAACATAAATAGGAGAACTCAATGAATCTCGGGCTATACCCAAATGCGGAGCAAAATAAGAAGACACATAAGAATAGGTAGAGCCTGGATCGAATAAAATTGATGCCTCTCTATGACTAACCAGTATAATACCTGTAATGATAGAATCAGAGGCAACAACATCGGTGCGAGCAGGAATAGCATAATATATGGCCTGGCCTCTCGAGAGAGACGGACCTCTACCTCCCCGACCTCTGCCCCTAGCTGGCTGGGCAGATGGGATAGCAGCGGGAGCTATGATTATGGCCTGAGAACTCTGAGGAGCACGCTGTGGCTAAGCAGTCTGTGGAGGTGCACTCCTCCGAAGTCTAGGGCAATCCCTCACCATATGACGGGTGTCACTACACTCAAAACAAGCTCTAGGAGGACATGGTCACTGTGACTGGCTAGGGCCAGGTCTGCTAGACTGACCTCTAAAAGCACCCCGCGCAGGAGGCGCGCTGGAAACTGGAGGTGCATAGTAAGGCTCCTGAGGTATAAGCAGAGCTGGAGCACTGCTGGCTGCTGGAAGAGCCCCTACCATGTCGACCTGTTGCTGGGGTACTGGCACTAAAGTAGTGGCCCGACTCTCGAGACCTTTTGGCCTCTCTCTCCCCTCGCTCCATGGCGAGCATACCCTCAATCCTCCTAGCAATGCTCACTACCTGCTGATAAGGAATGTCCATCTCCAACTCTCGAGCCATGCTAGATCTGATGGGTGGAATAAGACCCTCAATGAACCTGCAAACTCTCTCCCGAACTATAGCAACCAAAGTCGGTGCATGCCTGGCTAACCTGGTATAACGGATAGCATACTCCAAAACTATCATAGCACCGTGGCGCAAATGCTCAAACTCTACGTGCCATGCGTCCCTATGACTCTGGGGGACAAACTCTCTCATAAACATCTCCGAGAACTGGGTCTAAGTCAGTGAAGCAGCCTGGACTGGAATGTCTATCTCATAAGTGCGCCACCAATCATAGGCGGCTCCCCGAAGCTGAAAGGCAGTGAAAGAAACCCCGCTGGACTCCACTATGCCCACAGTGCAAAGAATATGCTGGCACTCCTCTAGAAATCCCAAGGCATTGTCTAATGTTAATCTACTGAACAGTGGGGGATCATATTTCTTGAACCTCTCAAGTCTCCGTTGCTCGTCCTCTAAAGCAGCTGACCCATCCTCGGGCTGAACTGGCACTGCAGGCGGTGCAGGAATAATCTCGGGAGCCTGCTCAACCTGTACTCGATGCTCAGGCATGCAGACAGTGGGAGTCTGAGCTCCTTCCCCGGCCTGGGATGTGGCTACAGCATGGGGAAGCAATCCTGCCTGAGCTAAGGTGGTGTACATGCTCATGAACTGAGCCAAAGTCTCCTGGAGCGCTGGAGTAGTACTGGCAGTAGTACGTGTGCCAGGTGCCTGGGCTCCAGCTGGATCTGCTGGTGGTACCTCGGCGGCAGATCGCGCAGGTGATCTAGGTGCACGACGTGCGCGTCCTCGACCTCTACCCCGGCCCCAGCCTCTGACGGCTGCAGTAGGGAGCGCGGGTGCCTGGTCATCTCTTGTAGCATGTTTCCTCACCATCTGTGAGAGAATAGAAGACATAAATTTAGAATTGATGTCCAAAAATATCGCACGACAAGGAATTCAAATGAAATGAAGATTTTTCCTAAACAGTTACATAGCCTCTTGTATATAAGTACAGATGTCTCCGTACCGATCAGTAAGACTATAATAATCCGGACTGTTCTGTGACTCCTATGAACTTAGAGCTCTGATACCAGCTTCTCACGACCCTAGTTCACCCTCCACGAACATGTCATGACGGCACCTAGTTCCTACAACTAGGTAAGCCTAATAGTGCGGAAATAACAATTTAACTTGCGGAATAAGTAAGTCAGACTGAACATATAAAAGTAAGGCCACCTTATCTATACAACTATAACCATAAGCGGAAGTCTACAACTCAAACCCAAAACTCGGAAACTCACGGGCAACACAGGCTAGTTGAATGTAGTAATTTACTCTACACCAGAATGTCTAAACAACGTGAAAGGAAAGAAAGGAACTATCTGCTAAAGCCGGAATAGAATAGAGACTCCTTGTCTGCAGACGTAGGAGATATACCTCAAGTCTCAACTACAACTCTCCACCACGAGTATGATATGCCTGGGAGGAAGTACCTAGATCTGCACATGAAAAAAACATGCACAGAAGAGCCGTGAGTACACCACAGCGGTACTCAGTAAGTGCCAAGGCTAACCTCGGTTGGGTAGTGACGAGGAAGGTCAGGGCCCTACTGAGATAAAACATAATGAATAATAAGATAATGGAAATAGTTTACTGAGATAAAACATAATGAATAATAAGATAATGGAAATAGTTTAAATAAAATGTACAGCGAGAATCTAAACAAGATAAATAAGGAAGAACCGTAATAGAAAGCAAAGCTAACAATACAAGGAATACTGCTCTCAACAAAGAATAATAGCTGGGGATCTCTTGGTATCCCGAGGATCTCTTGGTATCCTCATTATATGCACCGGGGATCTTTTGGTATGCTGACGATCTCTTGGTATCCTCATCATATGCACTGGGGATCTCTTGGTATCCCAACGATCTCTTAGTATCCTCATCTTATACCTTGGGGATCTTTTGGTGTCCTGAGGATCTCTTGGTATCCTCATCTTATACCTTGGGGATCTCTTGGTATCCCGAGTATCTCTTGGTATCCTCATCTTATACCCTGTGGATCTCTTGGTATCCCGAGGATATCTTGGTATCTTCAATAAGTCGTGGATCTCTTGGTATCCCAATATATAGAAATACATGTGCCAGGGATCTCTTGGTATCCCGAGGATCTCTTGGTATCCCGAGTATCTCTTGGTATCCTCATCTTATACCCTGTGGATCTCTTGGTATCCCGAGGATCTCATGGTATCCTTAATAAGTAAGTCGGGGATCTCTTAGTATCCCAATATATAGAAATACATGTGCAAGGATCTCTCGGTATCCCGAGGATCTCTTGGTATCCTCAATAAGTAAGTCGGGGATCTCTTGGTATCCCAATATATAGAAATACATGTGCTATGGATCTCTTGGTATACCGAGGATCTCTTTGTATCCTTAATAAGTAAGTCGGGGATCTCTTGGTATCCCAATATATGTAGAAATACATCTGCCAGGGATCTCTTGGTATCCCGCACCCTCAATCCAGAATATATCAAGCGTAGGGGATCTCCCGGGAAGCCGTCCCGTAGTCCCAAATTAAAACACGCAACAACAACAACTCATAATCTCAGAATAAATGCTAAAATCAGAACAAGTAATAGTAAATTCTAGCCTAACATGCTTCATAGAGTACAAATAGTACAGTTAAACAATTAGGGAAGTAAGTCAGCTAAATATGCTTCTCTAAGCTAGCACAGGTTTAAACTTAAAGTATAAAATGAACAAGTAAACATGAAGTATCAATTTAAGTACTTCAAGTAGAAACGGGTTTACAACAACTAGATCAAGTACGCGCTCGACACCTCACGTACGAGGCATTCAAATATTCAAAGATCATGTCCTGAGGGGAAAGGTCCCCCCCCACAAGGTTAGACAAGCCACTTACCTCGAACCGGCTCAATAATCAACTAGGAACCACGCCTTTGCCATGAGTATCCGACTCCAAAAGGCCAAAATCTATTCAATTAAATTACATATCATAAATAATATTGCAAACAACTAATTCCACTATTAAATTTAAAGCTAGGCGCGAAAATAGGTAAAAATGACCAAAACGCCACTCAGACAAATCGGAAGTCAAATGCTCACTCAAAACCAAATAATTTGGTCTAAGAAGTTTTCCCCCATTTTGATTCCAAATTCGAAATTAGATGATGTATTAAGCTATAGATTGATGGAATACAACTAAAAGGAGTTAAAGAAACGTTATCCAATGATCTTCTCTTCCAAATCCACTTAAAATCGCCCTCTCCCGAGCTCTCAATTGATTTTTCCAACTTTTGAAACTCAACCCTCTAAATTCCCTTTTCTGAACAGGTGTTTCCGCTTCCGTTGACAAGGGACCGCTTCTGCGGTCCCGCTTATGCGGAAAGTGAGCCGCTTCTGCGGCTTTCCCTTAAGTTACCAGGCTCCGCTTATGCGATCTAATACCGTACCTCCGGATTTCGCTTCTGCGGAAAATACCCCGCTTCTATGGTTTCAATGAAGACGACCCAAGGTTCCGCATCTGCGGTAGGGGCCTCGCAGGTGCGTAACCGCATCTGCGGTAGATCTTTCGCACCTGCGAAAAAAGCTAAGCAGTCCAAATTTGGCATCTGTGATGGGCCGGCCGCTTCTGCGGCTCCGCGCCTGCCGAAACCAAACCGCAAGTGCGGGTATGACATGTACCAGAACTTCAGCAGCCCATTCAACTTTAAATCTTTCCGTCAACCACCCGAAATTATCCCGAGGCCCCTGGGACCTCAACCAAAAGCACCAATACCACCTAATACCTTATTCAAACTTGTACCAACCGTTAAAATACCTAAAACAACATCGGAAACCCGATTTAATCAATGATTCAAGCCTAAGAACTTCAAATTTCTTCCAAATACACTTTCGATCAAAAACCTAACCAAAATACGTCTGAATGACCTGAAATTTTTCACACACATACCAAATGATATGACAGAGCTACTACAACATCCAGAATTCCATTCTGACCCTTGGATAAAAAACACACTATCGGACCGGAAACTTCAAAAATACAAACTTCGGCATTTCAAGCCTAAATGAGCTACAAACTTCCAAAATATATTCCGAACATGCTCCCAACCATGAAATCACCTAACGGAGCTAACAGAACCATCGAATTCCATTCTGAGGTTGTCTTTACACTGTTCTGATTACGGACCATTTTTCAACTCTTAAGCTCTCGTTTAGGGGCTAAGTGTCCCAAAACACTTCGAATCCTAACAATGAACGTCTCCGCAAACCAAAATAGTATAAATGAACTTAGGGAAAGCAGTTAATGAGGGATTGGGGCATAAATTCCAAAAACAACCGGCCGGGTCGTTACAAAACAAAGGAAATTTTCTATCCTAGTTTGGTAGCGGGGCACATATGTGAGTGTTAAACTGAACAATGTTATCAAATATTCAAAAATTTGAAAGCTAGATCCCATTATCTAGGAGGGTCCTGACAACTCTTAATTGAACAACAATCATAAACCTAAGTTATATCTTCTAAAGGTATGACTTTCGCTAAGGCCCGTTGCCTAAGAAGGTCTTAAAACTACATCGTATTATCCATGAAGGTCCTGAAAATCAAAATTAAGTCTTATATTAAAAGTGATAATTTTACGGCTGAATTACGCTACCCTACAACAGAATATACACTACATCTTGTTATCTAATGGAAATCTTAAAACTATGTCCCATTATTTAGTAGGGCCCTGACAATTGACAATTTTTAATCGAAGATATATCTTCTAATGGTATTATTCCCGCTACATTTTGTTATCTAACAGCAATCTTAAAGCTAGGTCCCATTATTCAGGGGGATCCTGAAAACTCCTAATTGAATCCTATCTCTAACATGTGAACTTTAAAACCATCTTATATTCCTTGGGTACATTTACGCAAGATTTTAGTACTCATGACTGCTTTAAATTTTAAACTAGGTCTTATTTTTTAGGAGGGTCCTGAAAACTCCTAATTGAGTCCTATCTTAAACATGCACACTTTGAAGCCAACTTATATTCCTTTGGGGCATATTTATGCTAAATTATGCTACTTATTACTATTTTAATTTTAAACTAAGTCCTATTTTTCAGGAGGGTCCCGAAAGTTTACGGTCAAACCTGTTTGGTGCTGCCTTTCCTTATGAGGGGTTTCTCCGAAACAAAAAATATTTTCTGTCCCTCTTTCAAATCAAAGAAAAATCTTGTCAATTTAAAAACATGGTGGTTGGTTTGTGGCCTTGATCTTTGAGGGCGATTGCTCCTTCACTTCCGATGATGACTGATTTTCACTCGAAAACCTTGCTTGTTTATGGACTAACCACTTTCTCTGTCGTCCTTATCACAGAAAATACCTTTTTTCCATTCAGACCCAATAACCTCTATTTCTTGCATTGCTCATGAACAGCTATCTACCCAACCTTTGTGTCTCACATGAATCCCAAAGAATGTCCATTACCCATACACCGTGTGTATGTTGTTCTTTCTTGAATTAAACCACTGTCCTTTGCCTTGAGGTCTGTTGCTCCTTCACTTGCCATGATAAACTAATTTTCATTCGAAGACCTTGCTGGTTCATTGACTAACCACTTCCCTTAACACAGAAAATACTTCTTCTTCGTTCAAACCCAATACCTTCTACCTGTTGCATTGCTCCTGAACTGACATTTACCAACCTTTGTGTCTCACATGAACCCCAAAGCATGACACTTGTCACCCCCTCATTGCGTATGTGTTCTTTCTTGACTTAAACCACTGGTCCTGTCCTTGAGGTCTACGGCTCCCTCATTTGCCATGATAACTTTGATTTCTACTTGGAAGGTCTTGCTCGTCACTGGTTTACCACCCTATTGTCAATCTTATCACAGGAAATACCTTTGATCTATTCACCCTAACGCTTCTTCTGTTGCATTGTTCATGAATTGATATATATACCAAGCCTTTGTATTTCAAAAGGATCCCAAAACATGTTAATTGTTGAAAACTCAGTGTTCTTGCTGTTCTTTCATGACTTATGATGATCCGACGTGTTAACTAGATCCCGTTTGTGCAACAAGAAAGCTGGTGGCAAATTTTGAAGTCATTTATCACTTATTCTGACCAAACAGACTTAGGAAGAGGAAGTAAACAAGACAAAAGGAACAGAATAGAGGACAATGGAAAGAGATGATTCTTAACAAGAAAACTACAAAGTAGAAACCTTTCAGATGTGGATACCAACTCTAATGACCATGACAAGCACCTGCGGCCTATTCTGTTAAGAAAATATAATGTTCAGCTCCTGTTATACCCCCAAACCATGAAACTGAGCTTCAATGCTCTGTGGTTAGTCATCTTTCACAATCTTCATCTGGTGATTTCACGTATGATTCTCAACCCTTATTCGACTTGTAGTGCCCGAAGGGTTTTCACCATCAAGCCTCTCTCCTCTTGTTCTTTCTCTTAGCTTACAGTCGCCTTACGGTGCTCGTAAAGGTTTTCACCAATAACACTCTCTCCTTTTTATTACTTTTTCTGCTTGGACTGAAGTGTTGCCCCTGACATGAATCACCTTTACTAGCTTGACTTGGCATCTCTCCAAGACTGATCGAAAGGTCTTTCTTTGGACCGTAATGTGGACTTTTGGATGGGGTTAGAAAGAAAGGGTATTAAGGCTCAAAATAATTCAATATGGATTCAAAATTATAACTTTCGGAATCAGATTTCTTACAACAATCACAACTTCTGCCCCAGTTTCTTGCTTGGGGACCTTTGGATTTTATTTTGATGGGACAGGACCGTGAGGCTCCCTATGTATACTTAAAAGGAATTAGGTTGAACGTAGTTCAGACATAGAAACTACTTTGTTGTTGTGATTTTCTTCCTTTTTCTTTTCTTTTCTTCTCCTCTTTTCTTTTTATTTCCTTTTTGTTGTTTTTTCTTTTTTCATTTTTTTCTTTTTTTTTCTTTTCTTTCTCTTTTTCTCTCTTTTCTTTTGCTTATCTTTTGCGCTTCGCATTTTTTGAACTTTGCTACTGATTCCAAAGAAGGGTATGAAAGAGAATAAATAAGGCTAAAAGGGGTAACAAAGTATGAAGTGTTTAGATAGCAGAACAAAATGCCTTCGTCATTTCAATCTTCAAAACATGCCAAGTACAAACAACACATTTAAACGAACCACAGAAAACATTCGTAACATCTTTTGATTGTACCAGACTCGATAACCATATCCACACATTCGCTTTCGATATCTATTAAACACAAAGCACCATTGTACAACACTCTCACTCTCATTACCACAAATGGACCCTGCCAATTTGGGCAAACTTGCCTTTAGCTTCAATCTGATGAAGCATGATGCATTTCAATAGGGTTTCTTTATGTTCTATTTGCCCTAGTTTCACACAATTCGGGCTTCAAATGATCTCAAAATGTCCAAATCTGTTCTTATTTCCCTCAAATGCCCCAATCATCTTAAAAATTATTTCAATTCTTTATGAATAACTAACTTTTGAGACCAAGCTGAGAATTGCGCATGCATGTCATGTCACTACAGTCAACATGAAAGAACTACAAAAAGAAAAGAGAACTAAACAAAAATGACTAGAAATTACAGAAAATAGAAAATTGCATTGGACAGATGGTGAAAGGGTTTGAACAACAAAACAAGTAAACTAAACTGGGGTTACAAACCTAGAACAAACCTAGACAACACAAAACGAGCTACTACGACTAAAGCAACTATACAAAATAAAAGGATAGAAGGGTTTGAGTCACAAGACAAAATCCGGATTACAACCCTGAATAACCTGGACAACAGAAATGACAACAAACTAAGCCACCAAATCTCCTCTCCAACTGACCAATAATGGAGCATCTTTCCAATTACCAAGCACGGTATCTTAGCCACTAAATTCTGCATCAACAATACTAGGAGCTTTACAAGTCTTCATCACGTTATTCTTAAAATGTTGCTTTTGGGTTCCTTTTGTCGGCTCATTCTTAAGATTAACCACTGATAGCATTGAAAGCTTATAACACGTGGGCCTCTGAGGCTCCCAGAAGAATTCTCACATTCCTTTTCAAATAAAATCATACCAACTATATGCGTCTCATTATGAATAGGTGATGGACTTTGGCTAGTGTCTGCTGTATCTGGATTTTGCACGACAATGTCGCCTGCATCAATAAGCTTCTGAACCGCATTCAGATTCCAACACATCTCTATGTCATGCCTCGGGGCATCTAAGCAATATGCGAACCTTTGAGAATAATCAAACTTATTTGGAAGAGGGTTTGGCATTTTTATCTGGGTCGGCTTCAACATGTCCAATTTCCTTAGCCTCTGGAACAGACTGGCATATGACTCTCCCAATGGAGTGAAGGTTTTCTTCTTCTGTAACCTCTCATTCTTAAATGCATTTGGTGGAGCTGGGTACTAGGAAAGTGGTATGCGACTTTGGGAGTTCTGTGGAGAGAAGTGGCATTGAGGAGGATCATCTGGTGCACAAGGATATACATGGGGATGATTTCGAGGCTGGAAGTGTTGATTAGGAAAGCCCATCGGATCATCTTTTCTGTTTCTTTTTCTTCCACCCAAGCTTACTGGATGTTTTGAATGTCTTTCGAACAACTCATGATTTTGCCTGACTTGATTCCCTCTTCTACTAGCTCCCCCATTTTTAACACATCATTGAATGGCTTTCCCAAGGTCGGGATCAAATGACTGAAGTAGGTGGGCCCCTGGGCTTGTAGGAAAAGCTCCACCATTTCTTATTCACCAATCGGGGAACTGACTCGAGCAGCCTGCTCCCAGCATCTGAGCCCAAAGTCTCCGGCTTCTTTTCCATTCTAGATAGGGAGGAGCGGTCTAGGGTAACGCCCGATTATTATTGAAAGTATGGAACAAAATCTTGAGCCATGTCACCCAATATAGGCCATTTACCAATATCTTGACGAGTATGCCAGTCCAAAGCTTCCCCAGTCAGGCTCCTACTGAAATATGCCATCAACAAGTCATCTTTCTTTCAAACGCTTCTCATTTTACTGCAATAGACCCTCAGGTGGGCTATCTGATCTCCAAACCTATCATACAAGTTAAATTTTAGCACTTTAAATCCCACAGGTAGGCGAACGTTCAGGGACACAAATAGTTCTTTGTAAGCCATGCTACACGGGTCTCCCCTTCCTTGCTTGTTCTTTAAGGACTGTTTTATGCCTTTCAGCCTCCTGGGTATCCCATATCGCCCTTCTCTTCCTATGAACTTTTCATTTTCAACATGAGGCTCATCTCGCGGGCCCTACTTGTATGAGTTGGGAACCTTGTGGGCAACCTCTAAGGGGTAATATTGGGCATTATGAGCTTTGAGTGGGTGTTCATTATCAGAGATAGTAGATGTGACAGGAGGGCACTTTTGGGAAAAGATAGTTGGAGGAAGAGTGATAGAGCTACTAGGGGTGGTAGGGAAAGCTGTGATAAGCGGGTAGATCTGGAGAGTATGGAGGATCATCTGGCATTGTGTCCGAAGTTTGGGTAAGGGCAGCACCTAGGAAGCTAGGTGGTGGTGGGGGTGGTGCCTTCCTAGTCATCCAGCTTTGATACATGCATGTCATGTGTTGTCTTAACATCCTTACCTCATCAGTCAGACCAGTGTCCTATTCAAATAATTCCTTTTGGTCACTGGTATCAACCAACTCAGTTCTGTTGGTGTCTGCCATTGCCTTTTGACTTCCTGTTGTAGAGAAGAGTTGCCACTTTAAAAACTACGAACCAACCACCCTTCTACTATGAATATAACAAAATGAAGCCATCATGTTAGCGTTAGGGCATTTAACATAAGATAATCTCACTTTTTGTTCAATGCACCTAGCCACAGTTATCAGTTCTAAAATAACTTCGAGGGTACAAAGGTCAGTTGGCATCATCCCAATTTGCTCATTTCAACCTTTCTTTTCTTTGCTATTCTAGCACTTGCTTGCTCATTTTTCTTCCTTTTTTTTTCTTCTGATTATCGCTATTTTCTTCTCTCTCATTTCTCACATCCCACAATTTCACCCTCTTTTTCCTTCCTTTTTTTCCTTTTTTTCCTTTTTTTTCCTTTTCCATTTAATAATTTAATAAAAAATGATTTGATCGAACCCTATGTAGGTTGTCTACATATCATAATCCCGCATGAATTAGATCTTTGTTTATTTTGGAAGAGCAAATATAAAACAAACAAACTAACGTTTTTTTTTTCTTTTTACCTTAATGACTATTCTGATGAGAAAAGAGAAATAAAGAAGTAAATCTTTCTTTCTTTTTTTTGAATTTTCCAAACTTAATGTTCTATAACCTGTTCCAAACGCAAGCTTAACGAGCATATATTTTTTCTTTTTTTTAAAAACAAACCCTCCATGGGAAACTATTAAGGAAAAACACTAGAAGGGAAAAAAAGTTTGATTCTTTTTTCTGAAATGAAATCCAAACAATAAAACAAAGAAAAATATTTTGAATTTTCATTTGATATCCTGACGTAAGATTTAGAAACAAGCAATGAAAAGGATAAAACAAATATTTTTGGATTTCAATTTTGATTGCCTAAAGAAGAAATTCTAATGATAAACAAAAATAAAGTATTATTTTTCTATGCACAGTATCCTAAAGTTCTAATGAAATAAAGAAACTCTTTTTTTCAATTTTCACTAATTTTCCAAAGAAACACCTCAAAAGAAAATATTTTTGGATTTTTGAGATTAATATCTTAAAGAAAACTTTTAACAAGTTACTAAAAGAAAATTCTCTTTTTTTTTTAAAAAAAATTTACTCTTAATATAGCAAAGAAAATATAAAAATAATTTTTATTTTGATATTAATTGCCTAAAGGAAAAACCACCTCAAAGAAATCTTTTTTTTCATTTCTAGAATTAGTCTTCGAAAATATAAAAACGCAAAATTTCTTCTCTTTTTTTTTTGGATTTTTTACTTGTAACACATTTCCAAATACAAAATAAGACTATTACAAACTGTAACATTACCTAAAAGGCTGAATACTACTATACAAGCCTAGAAAGTAAAACATGAACAATTGACTCAAAAACATAAAATGGCTCCTCGAGTAGCTCCTGAATGCAGTGATCCTGGGGTATCCACACCTGCATGGAAAAACTTAAACCAACACTATGTGAGACAATAACATTCCCTACTAGACACATGCAAGACATAATTGAGGCTATTTTGCAAAATGGCTTATTTTGCCAAAAGATGGCTAGAAGTGCAAAATTTGGCCAAGACCACGCAGAGCCAAGAACCTAAGATTTACTAGGAAAACCGGACTCTATGTGGGTTGCCTGCGTATCACGCCCCAAAAGACGAGTGTCACACCTCTTTTTTACGGCGCTTACACCCCGCGAAGGGTATAAATAAAAAGAGTTTTTCCAATTAAAGGACGGTCGGAACGGGATTAGTTATTTAAAAGTTTCAGAGTCGCCACTTGAGAATATAATGGTGTCTCAAGTCACCGAATTATCCCGAACCGAGGAAGTTTGACTCTGTTACAGTCTGCGAACTAGAAATCCGGGTAAGGAATTCTGTTAATCCGGAAGAAGGTGTTAGGCACTCCCGAATTTCGTGGTTCTAGCACGGTCGCTCAACTGTTGCATTTTGATTTTATCTGGTTTTATTACATGCAAATTTACGTGCTTTTATTTAACTTCTTGATTATTATTTATTTGAAAAGACTTGCGACATTGTGAAAGTACATTTTCAACCACATTGTCATCAAGACACCCGTTTTTGTTAATGCACTTTGACTTTGTCGAGATTTGAATTTGAGTTGCAATCAATGCACACCCGAATTTAAGGAAGCAATTTTAATTAAAATCGTGCCTAACGGTTCTAACGTGATGATATTTGGGACAACAGGCCATTGAAATTTGCTAAAATAGCCCCTCCAAATTCTAACTATTTTTAATAATCAATTATCGAGGGCCCCGCAATTGTTTTGGGTTTAGCGAGGCTCATCTCAAAATTTTGGCCATTTTTTAATTGTTATTGGTTTATTTTAAGAATTATGACGTCATGAAAACGCGTTTTTAACCACGTTACCACCAGGGTACACGTGATTATTAACGCATTTTGATTTCGCCG
>MU763808.1:13433-29500 GCA_026770625.1 Nicotiana glauca | reverse complement strand
AAACTCTTCACATTCGTAGCAAATTATAATTTAGCTTAGGAGAGTTCCAAATTATCTCACAAACATGTACAAACAAAGAACCACGGTCATGCTAGACTCCGGTGTATAGACACTCATCACCACGCCTATACAACGCACTCGATCATTTATCAAATAGCAATTTATTATACTCTAATCCTATTCCCTCAAGCTAGGATAGATCAAACACTTACCTCGAAGGTTTACGGTCAACTCAGTCCTCAAGCAATGCCTTTCCTTTCGAATTTCACTCCAATTCAATCGTATCTATACACAATTTATTTAATATCATCAATTCAACTCAATAAACCAGCCCAATTGCCTAATTAAAGTCCTTTTAATATTCTGTCCAAAATTTATAAAATCGACCCCGGGCCCGCTTGGTCAAAACCCGAGGTTCGAGCCAAAATAAATTCACCCATACCCCCACGAGTGCAAACATATAATTTGTTTTAAGATTCGACCCCAAATTGGGGTTGAATTACCCAAAATTCTCAAAAACCTAACTTTGCTCAAAACCCATGATTTCTACCTTGATTTCATGATTTAGGCTTAGAAACTAGTTAATTAATGAAAGAAAAGTGAAGGAAATAAACGGGAAATTACTTACTCAAAGGGTCTTGAAGCTTGGGGGCGTTAATGGCTTCCTAGGGTTTGGGAGATAAGAGGGTTCGTGATAAAAGAGTGAAAAAAATCCGAGTGCACTGGTTCTGCCCCGTTTTTAAAAATTTAATTGGGCAAAAATTGCTCTATGCGATCGCGGAGAAGGCATTGTGATCGCATAGAGTAATGAGAGTAAACACTGCGATCGCATAATAAGCCATGCGAACGCATAGAAGAAAAACAGTGAGGGGGCCAGGTTGTACTATGCGATCGCATCAGAAAGAGTGCGATCGCGTAAGAGGGAAATGTCACACTATGCGATCGCATAGAAGGATTTTTGGGGGCCCCTGGACTTTGCTCTATGCGATCGCAGCTATACCTGTGCGATCGCATAGAAGGATTTCACTGTGCACCTGCTGCAGATTTTCTGCAGCTTTTGCTAAGTTAAAAACATCCCGTTACCTATCCGAAACTCATCCGAGCCCTCGGGGCTCCAAACCAAATATATACACTGACTCAAAAATATCATACGAACTTGCTGGCGCGATCAAATCGCCAAAATAACATCGTTTACATAGAATCAAGCCTCATAACTCATGATTTTCTTTTTAAACTTCATAAACTTCCAAACTTGGAACTCATAGTCCAAAACACGTCAAACGACGTCCGATTTCGATCAAACTTTACAGGAAGCGCTTAAACAATATATAAGACTTGTACCAGGCGTCGAAACCAAAATACGAGCCCGATACCATAGTCTTTTAATCCATTTTCATTTTCATTTTTCCTTAATAATTTCAGAAAAACAATTTAACAGAAAAATTCTTTTACTCATGTTCTAGACCTCGGATTTCGACTCCGGGCATATGCTTGAGTCCCATATTTTTCTACGGACCTTTCGGTACCTTCCAATCTCGTGTCCGGGTCCGTTTATCAAAAATGTTGACCGAAGTCAACTATAATCATATTAATATCAAAATTCTTCAAATTTTTTACAGATTTCACATATTTCAACATAAAAATATTTCGGCTTCGCGCCCGGACTGCGCACGCAAATCGAGGCAACCAAAAGTGAGGTTTCCAAGGCCTCAAAAGCGCAGAGAAAGGGAGAAATACGGTGATAACCCTTTGGGTCGTCACACCCAAACTGTCACAACCCGACCCTGGGCGTGATGGCGCCCAACACACTACTAGGCAAGCCCGACCAATTTAACAACTTTAACCCTTCTTTATACAGCTCATGATCCAATTAAGATAAATAATTACTAAGTCATAATACTGAAACTCTGAAATATAGTTAAAATATGCGTAATCTCAAATAAAAACACTACTACACAGCCCGACGAATCCGGTGTCACAAGTCCAAGCCTCTAATACACGGGTGTCAACCTACTACATATTGCTCTAAAGAAATGCGGAAATAAAGCAAATAAGTTAGATGGGAAGATCAGGACTGCGTACGTCATGCAGCTACCTTGATACTCCCAGATATGATGCTAGGCAGAGAAGTCCTCACACAGCCTCAGGTGTACCTGGATCTGCACGCAAGGTGCAGGGAGTAATGTGAGTACTCCGACCCAGTGAGTAATAAACATAAATAAAGACTGAGAGTAAGAAATCCTGGATATGCACAATGTAAGCTATAATTACAACAGTTCAATCCAGATAATATCAACTCAGTAAACCAATGAAAACAATGATGTTGCCACAGATAAGTAAATGAATGACAATCAATTAAGAAATGCAACAAATAGTACAGTACTCTCTAGTACCTGTGAGCACGTGATTTTTGCCCTATATATGAATTATTCCCAAAATTCAAACAAAATGATTTTTTCTTTATTTTTACAATTTTTGTGAATTTTTGTGTCATTTTCTGATAATTGTTTGCATTTTATTTGTGCATTTTAATTCATATGAAAAATACAAAAATACGCATTTGCATTTAGGATCTAATTTCATATTTTAGGATTAATTGATAGTTTAATTATTTTTTAGAACAAAATATAAAGAAAATAAGAAAAATGGTTAGTTTTCGATTTTTAATTGTTTTAATTGTGAACTCGTCACGAAATAGTGTTAAACAATTTTAGGAGTTAATTAGTTTGATTTTTTTTTTTATAAAATCAGAAAAAATGAAATATAAAAATACAAAATGAAATACAAAAATAGATAAAAGAAATAAAAGAGAAAAAAAAGAAATAGAAAAGGGCTGCCTATTAGAAGCTTGGACTTGGGCCATTTTTTAATTAATTTGGCCCAAATATTCCACACCCACGCCCAGACCCAACTGTCCCTCACCCGGTCCGGTTCAAGGAGACGCCCAAATGACGCCGTTTTGGGCGTCATACAATCCTAGACATTAAATGCTTTTGACCCAACGGTCACCGTTCAAGATTGGGAGTTAGATTTAACTGTCCACCGAAAATCGCCCACGGCGGCGGCCCACCTCCAAATGCCACCAAATTAACACCCTATACTTCTCTCCTCTTCCTCTACCTGAATCCATCAACCATTTCCTTCAAATTCCGGCCAAAAGCTTCGAATATCAAATCAAAGTTTTTTTCGGCCACGACGCAACTTCGTCCAAACTCGCCCAAATTAACACCCTACGTCACTCTCCCCTTCCCCTATCCAAATCCATGACCATTTTTCTTCGAATATGCCCGGAGCACCTCGAATCTTAAATCAAATTTTCGGACACAACTCCTTATCTCCCAAACTTTGCTAAATGGACATTATGCAACCCCCCTCGTCTCCTTCGTGAATAATTCAGAGGAAATGATGCTCAAGTATCACCGGAAGTGGACTAAATTCAAGTCCGGGAATTGACCGGTTTGGGAATTTTCATCAGTGAGCTCCTCTGTCTGTTTCCCTCTTCCTTTTTCTTTTGATATTATCTTAGTTGATTAGTAAGCTTTAATCCGAAATTAATAAAGTTTTCTCTAGTTTTGATTTCATTCTACTATGGTCATAGGTTTAACTTCTAGTTTAGTTTTGTTTAAACTTGCTAATTGAATGCATTTGGGGTGTTAATTAGTTCAGTTCTGCTTTATTTGGAATTCCATGTTCAGGGTTTAATCGAGTTTTGTTAATTCGCTAAGGTTCTTCTGGCAATACTGTTCTTAGTCGTCATTTTAATCCATTCTGATTCTGTGTTAGTTAATCGATTCATAATTGTTTATTACAATTGTTTAGTTAACTCAAGTGATAGTTTTTTGTTCTTTGATTATTTAGTGTAATTAGTTTAGTGTTGACTCACTTTCAGTTTCAATTAGTATCAGTTGGATTCAATATTTAGGGTTTTGGGAATTACTTTGATTATAGCTGAATAGGTTAGATCATTTTAGTTAACCATAGTTCAAGTTTAACTAAGGCAAAAGGGGTTTGATTGGTTAGTAATTTCAGGGGGCAAATAAGGGTAGTTTGGGCATGGGAAATGACTTAGTTTATTAAGAACAATAATTTCAAAACAAAAATAAGGGTAGTATGGGTATTGTATAGGTAAAAGAATCCTAGGGCCTTCTAGAAGGGGGCCTTAGTATAAGTTTCTGTATTTCTAATGCAGTAACTTGGGTAGCAAGCCAAAAATTCAGGGATTAGTCACTAATTTCTGAAATAAAAAAAGGGGGGAAAATTGAGTAAAACCTCTAGAAGATTCTGCCCTCCCCCTTGTCTATAAAAGGCATCACCCTTGGCTTATTCAGGGGTTTTTGGAGACTGCCTAAAAATTCCCAGGGAATTCAGCCATATAATTTACTCCAAAACCCCCTCTCTTCATTTTTTCCAGATCTGAAGTAGAAAATTTAAAATTTCAAAAGCCCAAAAAAGAACAAAAACTCAAAAACCAAAAAATTCTGCTGTTACATTGCATAATTGCAGATTCAATTTTGATTTCTAGTTAGATACTTCACATTTTCTAGTTTAGTTGAGTTTGGGTGTTTTGAAATAGCTTGGTGCATTTTTCAAGTGGATTGGGTATTAGTCAAGCTAGTGTGTTTGATTTTCTGGTCTGACTGGTGTTCTTGCGTTTACTGGGATTCATTCTGGGTTCATGAAGTGTGTTTGAGCTTATTCAATTGTGTGCTGGTCTTGTTGATTGTTCCTGTTCGATTTTGAAACATTTCTGAATTCTGCACTATTGCTGAGCTGCCTGTAATCACTTGCTATTGTTGCTGATCCTCCTTCTGCTCCTTTTTAATCTCAAATACCAGGTACACACACACTTTGTCTCCAGTTGAATGAGGAACTTTGGGCTCAAATGTATGAATGATGTGAGAAATCAATGATAAGGAGTTGCTATCTGCTTATTTGATTTTGTTAAGAGTTATTGTAGCTTTTAATATTCAAAGTTAGGATATCATGTGTAATTGGGACTGCATTGAATTATCAGACTATTTTGTTTTAATTTGAAAACTGTTAAATGAATTGGATGTGTTCCCTGTGTCTAGCAGCTTAGTTCGATTCAATTTGTGCTGATATTATAATGCAGAATTTAAGACCTCAGCGCTGTTTAAACCTATGATTATTTAGCAATAGTCTCCATATAGTTTTCACATATGTAGTTTAGTGTTTATTTCTGTTTAAGAGAAGAGTCAGAAACAGTTTGGTGTTACCACTGTGTGAGGGCCATAGCCAGTTTGATTTAGAGTTAAAACATGTATTTCGAGCAATTTTCCATACGGCGTTAGTTAATACCAAAGAATTAGTTACCACCATCAATTCATCCATTTCATTGAATTCCTTATTTCAACATAGGTTTAATAGTGTACTTTAGTAAATAATATCAACAATTCGTCCGAACAATTAAGCACTATTAGCTCACAACTTAAACGAATTGGCAGTTTGGCCATTGGACGGGAATGAGGTTATTAATTTGAACAAATGTGTGCTGTTGAATTTTAGTGCTTTTTGTTGAAAACACAATCAGAGAGGTTGGAATAATATTAGGTATGCAAATGTTTAAGCAATTGGTAGTTTGGCTTGTTTAGCTGATTTGGGCTATCCCCAAGCCCAATGTCTGTGGCTATTGGTGCCTTTATCCGATGTGTACATATTATGTGGTTTGGGCTCTTTGGGCCCAAAACTGAAATGGCAATTGATATGTTAGGTTTTAAATGGCTCATTGTGGGTTTTAAGTTAGGTAGCGGATTCAATCTAAAAGGGGCTCCCTTTTGTTTGGATCCGGACTTGAACTTGAACCCCGAATTCCAATATTAATTAATTAGGATCTTTTTATCTTTAGAGACAAAATAAAAATAGAAAATCATGTTGCTTTTAGGCTTGCCCTTTTAAAATAAAATGAGATGAGCCTCGCCCAGTAAAAATACAAAATTGCGGGGCCCTCAATAAATGGTTACTAAAGTACTTAGCATCCGGGATGGGCCGTTTAGCAAATTTCACGGCCCTCCCAAAAGATAACAGCACGTTAGCCACTTTAGGCGAGATTTTAATCAAATTACATTCCTAAACTCGAGTGTGCATTTCATGTAACCCAAATCAAATCCCAAAACGTTGAATACAGTGTGTCTAGGGTTGCGGGTGCATTTCATGTGATGCGACTCAAAGACACATTTTAAACGACGTTTAACTTTCTTTAAAAATTTAAGTAATAAGCGGTTAAAAGTAAAAATTGGCACATAGGCTCTTCATGTAATAAAATCAGATAAATAAGCTAAATACAACAGTTGAGCGACCGTGCTAGAACCACGGAACCCAGGAATGACTAACACCTTCTCTTGGGTTAACAGAATTCCTTACTCGGAATTCTGGTTCGTGGACTGTTAACAGACTCATATTTTTCCTCGGTTCGGGATTCAACCGGTGACTTGGGACACCATTAATCTCCCAATTGCCGACTCTGAAATTTTAATAACCAAATCCCATTCCGGTTGTCCTTTAAGTGGAAAAACTCCTTTATGCCCTTGCGGGTGTAGTGAAAGAGGAGGTGTGACAGTACCCACTGTGGCGTGCAGTCCGCTCCATTTATTTATCGTCGACAGCGCTCACTGGGGTGTGCAGACTCCGGGAGGGGCCCCTTACGGCCCAAGCACAATATCAAGCCATCTCGTAGCATCCATTAGGCCCTAAGCCTCATATCAATATCAATATAATGCTGATGCGGCACGCAGCTCGATCCCATACTCAGTCCAGAATCATATAAGCCCCTCAGGCACAATAATACAGAAATATCCAGCCCAAACTTTATTAGAAATATTATTTAAGTTCCAAGTTTTGAGAAAAAATGGTTGAGTTTGCAAAAAATATTAAATACTAGGATTGAGTTCAATTATCTGTAAATATGGTAAGAAACCAGTACAAACAATCCCTGAAGGATTCAATCAGTTGGCACGAGGCCAAATTATGACAATTAATCCATTTTTATAAGGATATCACTAAGCTTCAATCAATTAGGTAGTAATTTTATTAAGCGGGACAGACCAAGTTACAATCCCCAATGATGCTCTACCCCACGCTCGTTATCCGGCGTGCAAGTCACCTCAATATAGCATTACGATATGCAAATTCGGGGTTTCAAACCCTCAACACAGCATTTACATCTATTACTAACCTCAAACCGGCCAAAATCCTAGCTCGCTATGCCCTTGCCTCTCAAATCAACCTCTTCGCGCGTCGAATCTGATCAAAACCACAATGAATACATCACATTATGCTATAGGATCAATACCCAATCGAAAATAATTGAAAAACATCAATAATCCCGAAATTAACAAAACTCGAGCCCCGGGCCCACTTCTCAAAACTCAAATTTTTTTACATAAAAGTGTTCTTCATCTTCTCCCCATTCCGTACATATAAAAAACACCAAAATCGGAGTCCGTTTGACCCCAAAAAATGACCCCTAAAGGTCTCATAATCTCAGGCCCCAAAATCCTATTTTTCTACTGTTGTTCATGAATTAAAGGCTGGGATTATGGTCTATAATCACCCATAAACAAGTTTTAATAATCAAATCACTTACCTCTGTGATACCCACTGATTTTCTCTCTCAAAAATAGCCTCAGAAGCTTCTTCCCGTTCAAAAATTGGAAGAAAACTCGACTTGCTCATTATAGGTATACTGTTCACGCGTTTTACTGCTCCCAATCGATTCCTTGTGAAATTCTAATGAATTTAGGCTTTTGAATCACTCAATTTGACCTTATAATGAAGGAGATATGTAGGTTTTAAGATTTGCAAATAGTGCAGGTTTTTAATACGCCGTCAGAGGCAATTTTGTCATTAACCTGTAAATATAGGCAATCTAGGTAAAATGGTCATAAAATTCTCATACGATGTCCTAATTCGATGATTCTTTTTGCTACGGTCCGTAATTACGATACGGACCTATTGCTTCATTTAAAACAGTAATCGGAGCTCATTTGTTCAATATGATATCATTTATGCTTGAAGAAACGATGTCGAAGCATAAGAAAAACGAGCACAACGCAGCCCAAACCTACCCGAAACTTACCGAGCTCCTCGGGACTGCATACAAACATACTAACACATCACATATGATCATTCAAACTTAGTTGCACTCTCAAAACACCAAACTAACATCAAAATACCAAATTTACATCAGATTCAAGCCTAAGTTCTTCTAAAACTTTCGAAACACGCATTTGATAAAAAATTCAACCAAATCACCTCCGAATAACCTTAAATTTTGCACACACATCTCAAATTACCTAACAAAGCTACAACAACTCTCGGAATTCCATTTTGACCCTCGGATCAAAATCTCACCTATCAACCGGAATTCGCCAAAATACTAACTTCGCCAATTCAAGCCAAATCCTACACCGGACCTCCAAAATCACTTCCGATCACTCTCCTAAGTCACAAATCATCCCCCAAAGCTAACTGAATTGTCGGAATCCACATCCAAGCCCTCTAACTCGTGGTCAACATCCGGTTGAATTTTCCAAAACTAGCCTTCCTTAAAGAGACTAAGTGTCTCATTTCCTTCCAAAAATCAACCCAAATTCAACTTGTTCACACAAGAAACTGATAATGAAGCATGAAATGGGAGAAACGGAGTGTTTCTCATGAGACGACGGGTCGGGTCGGGTCGTCACACAAACTTAAGCTTTTGCTTGTCCTCAAGCAAACAAAATAAGATCCACCTCCTTAAGAGTAAATCCAAGAAAATTCAGCTGACCTAAACTGACCTCATCTCGTATCAATTGGGACTAACAATTGCCTTAACTCAAATTTATCATTAACAACATTCACTCTTTTAAGCAACATGGTTTTAGTGCAACACAAGAGCATCAAGAATTGACTCAACCCATCAAGGGAACTCTTTCTACTACCTTGGCCATTGTGGAAACCAAACTCATACATCCTCAACTCTCCCTAAACAAACCTCACTTTTAGATTGTAGCACTTAGAACGAGGATAGTGGAAACACACTCATCTCTCTCAAAGAAAGGTCACAAGTCCGACTCTAAGTACCAAAAGCTTGACCCTTATGTGAGTCACCAATAATGTAAGCTTCATTCAACTTAAGATTATATAGGGCTTTTGTGGAGATATAGTAAAGGCTTTTGGTTCAGGGTTGGAAATATTTGGTCTAAGTAGGTTCCATCTTCCCTTTAGCACTTCATTTGCTTCATTTTTGGCACACACTTTCTTGACTTTTTAAGTCATTTGCTTCATTCTTAGGGGTTAGAGAGACACACTGTCACTCTTTCTTGTTCATTTCACACCTTTTTCTCCTTTTTAGGCTTTCCACGCCTTTCATTACTTTACTTTTATTCAATCCCTTCATTTTCTTTTCTATATTGCTCATTCTTTTTGAATTTTGATTTTCTTTCTTTTTTATTGCCTCTCCTTTTCTTCATTTTGTATCTTTTACCACTTTGTTGCATTCCTCATCTCTCCCCCAAACTTATGCTTTTTCCATATGCTAAGGAAAGATTGGGTGCCAAGAGAGGGTAAAGGCTTGTATTATAGTTTTTTGAAGGAAAAAGGGCTATGTCTCAAAAGGGTTGACTAGAGACATTATCATTGGTAGGCTACGGATGTTTTCAAGATATCATTTGGATCAAGGAGAGCCTATAATCACTTTTCAATTCAAACTACACTTAGGATTTCTCCTAGACAAACATTCAGGGCGAGTTCTAGACTAATGGCACGGGACTTGGACTTGCAATTCAAATTCTCACCGCACAAGCTATAGGATTGCTGAAGAGACAGAGTCGGGGGCCCACACCGACCTTAGCTAAGATTTGAGCAATACAATGGTACTAAAAATCACTTGATGATTATGGACAACACAAGAGTCTCAAGGTCACAACTTCCACCATCCTATACAGAACAATTTATTTGGAGATTTTTATACATGGTTTTCCCCTTTTTAAAAACTATTTTGATAAATGATAGTAATCTTTATTTATTCCAAAACTAGCACACTTTTTTAGCACTTTCACGTTGATAAATCATTAACTAAGGGATTCATTTTCCCTCTCTTTTCTATAATTTTCTTCTTCTCTTCCATAAATAACACTTACCAAATATATCAAAGATTCTGAAAAAAGAATATCTAAAAAATAATCCGCTCTTTAACGAGGTTGCACAATGAGAATTTTAGTATTTTTTTTCTTTATGTTTTAAACTTTTTACTGTACCATTTTATTTTTACTCATAATATACCTTTAATATATTTCAAGTATATTATATCTGTGATAATTTATAATGTAAATATTCCATCAATATGTCATATATAATTTTTATATGTATTTTATACACATATATATATATATATATATATATATATATATATATATATATATATATATATATATATATATATATATATGTAAATAAACAAAAATATACCATATATATTCTTTATAAATGTGTATTATACTTTATATATACCAATATTATATAACTTATCACATATACCATTTTAATAAAAAAATATATAAGCACCACCAATCAAAGTTATAACATGTTAAAATAATATGTTATTATCCAAATTTAAACTCTAACGAAGGAAATGAAAAGAAGAATTTTGCATAAGAAAATAAGAAAGAAAGGCATTAGAAAAGAGAAGACAAAAAAATGGAAGGAATGTACCAGTTATGGAAGATTAAAAATTTGAGCGGAAAAATAGGAACAGTTTCCTATGGGATTGATTATTGTCCAACTGACTTTTAGGATCATTTATTTGACAGCTATTAGGGTATGTAAATATTTAGGTGTCGTGGATGAAAATAACTAATGTTGCTATAATTTTGTAAATTTTCTTTAGATATTACCTAGTTATGTTTTTTGCTCTTTTTTTTGACCATAGGATCAAAGGCAAATGTGTTAGACCCAAGTGAAGCTTTGCTTGAGGCACCACTACTCACTAGCTATTATTTACAAAAAAAAAAAAAGAAAACAGACTCAAACCCTTACGAAGGTTGTCATGCCATCCATCATCGGGAAGAGCCACCCAGTTTACACAGATTCCATCTTTGGAAAGAACCGTGACATTAAGAATACCAAAGGGTTATCGCACGCAAAAATTAAAAATAAGAAGCTATTAAATAAAATAAGAAGCTAGTGAAGATGAAAGAAAATACGGAAAGTAAAATGAATATGTACAAGAGGGGATTTAGTCGAATATACATAAGGGAGAATGAATATATACATCAAAAAGTAACTTTATATACAGACTAAAGTTGCAAAAGTACAAAAAGTAAACTAAAATGGTAAAATTATGTACATATCAAAAGTAAAAATCAAAGCATAAAAAGAAAATAGTGTCATATATACAATCCAATTTCATCAAAATAGGGCTACCCCTCAAATGAAAGCTAGAATTGTCCCCGGCAACAACGCCAAAAAGTGATCCGTGCCAACCCTGCACCACTATAGAGAGGCGAGAGAGGTCGAAGCAGCTTTTACCCGAATAGGTCGGGATCGAATCCACAGGGAGCTAGAGTTGGGTATTGGATTCCTATCTAAAATAACAATTCGTAATGCTCTAAATTACGCTTCCAATCATAGTTGTTCTTTTGATTACTTCTATTTTTATACTAGTGAGATGCTAAATTAAATAAGAATAATTGCTAGAAGGGTTTTCTAATATGTAATAGGCACTAGGAAAGTGACTTCCCCCTAGGTGAATACTTGACGGATTCCTAAGTCTAAGGCAAAGATGTTATGTTTGGGATCGCGATATAGCTATAACACGATACTACTCACTCTATACCTCTCGGTAGCTTGAGTGACTTTGCCCGAATTAACTTTCTCAAGACCAATTGGGTGTCGAGATTAAGCAAGAAATGTAGGATCAAGTCGAGTATTACTATCTCTAGATTTAACCCTTTAATTGGGGCCATCAATCTCTCCATTACGCTCAAATTTCTTGTTGGACTGGCTTCCTAGACTTAAATTCTCTTTATCAAGAATAGCCCAAGCCACTTAGGCACAAATTAGTATTTGCAGCCACTAATCCCAAATAGAAAATATAAATCAGTCCAAATATCAACCACCCATAAACATGTCAGCATTAAAACATAAGACTCATCAAATACCCACACTAGGGTTGAGCCATAACCCTAGCTAATGGGTCTAGCTACTCATAACAATGGAAGAAAACAAGAAATTAGATGAAGAATAACCCATAATGTTTAATTACAAACTAAGATAGTGAAGATTCAGCGTAATTGTAGCTACAAATTACTCAAAATGGAATAAAACAATAGCTCACGTGCAAAGCCCAAAGTCAGACTACAAAAGATGACCTAAAAATGTGAAAAGAAAGTATTTATACTAGGCTGAATTTTCTAGACAAAAATATCCCTGACGAGGTAATGCGGTCTGCACAAAATGCATCGCGAACTGCGCTGAGGCTTTTTGACTTGATTCTGCATTCTCTGAATCTGGCCACCGCGGGCCGCATAAAATGCACCGTGACTGCATTGGCTTCAAAGTGGTCCGCACAAAATGACTTGCGGACCGCGCTGGATTCAATCTCCATTTTTCATAACTCTCTAAATCTCATCTCCACGGATCGCAAAAATGGTTAGCGGCCACGGTGAGGCTACTGCGGTCCGCACAAAATGGTTTGCGGCCGTAGTGCTTGAGTTACCAAAAATTGCACCTCTCTGAATCTTATCATTGCGGACCGCACAAAATGGATTGCGGCTGCAGTGGATCTATTTCAACTGTGCTTGGTACTTGTGCATGTTTCACTCCTTTTTGAGCTGGTTTTGAGTAATTATCACCTTTTTGATCAAACCATGCAAACAAATACGACATGTAAGCCTTTGGGAATATTTTGTATATATTTTTACTCAAAACTCGAGTAAAAAGGAGTGTAAAATAAATTAGAATACCTAGTTATCAACGTGCAATCCCGCTTCTGCGGTCCCCCAACCGCAAGTAATAAAACACTAGCAACTAGCAATCTTCAACAATTGCATAAGTCCAAATTTAAATTCGTTGAGCATCCAAAAAATATTGAGGCCCCCGGGACCTCAACCAAACATACCAACAAGTCCTAAATCACAATACGAACTTAGTCGAGCCCTCAAATCACATAAAAAAAATGCTAAAAACACGAATCACCCTCCAATTCAAACTTGAACGTGAAACTTTAAATTTTTACAACCGATGCTGAAATCTATCAAACCATGTCTGATTGACCTCAAATTTTGTAATCAAGTCATATTCAGTGTTATGGAGCTACTGAATTCCGAAAATTATATTCGACCCCGATATCATAAAGTCCATTACCGTCCAAAATCTCTAAAAATTCGACTTTCGCCATTTCAAGCCTAAATAAGCTACAAACCTTCAAAACACAGTCCGAACACGCCCCTAAGTCCAAAATCACCCAATGGAGCTAACAAAATCGACGGAACTCCATTTCAAAGTCGTCTTCACACAGTTCCGACTACGATCAATGATTTTAAGACTTAGGCTTCCATTTAGGGACTAAGTGTCACAAAATACTCAAAAAACCAAAACAAAATGTCCCGACAAGTCACATAAGTTGAAACAAATACGGAAAACACAGTAAATGGGGGATCTGGGCTAATACTCTCAAACGACCGGCTGGATCATTAAAGTTAAATAATTACGTAGCATTCATAAAAGATTTCAAATTTTTACTATTTTGGTAGAGAAGAGGGTTGTACCCAATTTATGCAACAGAGAACTTATAAATGATAACATCTTAACTAGAAAGAATAAGAGAAATAGGTTTTGATAGAAATTTTAACCTTGTGATAAAAGCAAAATGGAAGATAATGTCAAAGATGTTCTTCAATCACTACAACATAGCTTCTCCATCCAAAGAAGAGAAGAAATCTTCCCCAAGAGCAAAGAAATTTTTTGCGGCGTTGCTTTACCAATGCTGGGTAAAGAATGAGAACAATGATGTAGAAAATGGGTTTGAGGACCTTAGGCCTATTTTTGTGAATTTTACTATTTTGTCCTGGGATAATAATCATAGAATTAATTATCCCACCTTCTACAAGGTAGAAGTTATCTCAGAAAACTTATCCCATATTCGGTAGCCAAACAAGGTATACAGTGGTATTAATTTTTGTTCCAGCACTATTTTTATTTATCCCTCATACCAAATGACCTCTAAGAGTATGAGTGTACTATACTATCGTTTGATTTGACTGCATCAAAATTTTCCATGACAACAACTTATCAAGCAAACCGTGATTATACTATTATCACAAGGAAACATTAGTTCACGATTATCCTTAACAAATTTTTGTACTTTAAAATTGATTAATAATAGCATCGTTATTTATATAAAATCCACTTCAAAAATAAAAGAAAAACTAAAGAAAAATATAAAGGAAAAAATAATTTCAAAATGGTTAGAGGGTGACCGATGTCCGTAAAAATGTTGGGACAAAAAAGGGGTAAGGAGAAGATGCAAATTTTAATTTTTTAGAAACCGAAAAAGAGAAGATAAATTATAAAAGAGAAACAAAAAGGGGAATAAACACATTAGGGCAGGACATTCAAACCCCTAACCTTGGATAATCAAAGGGGCACACGACCACCAATGGACCAAATTGATGTATTGAGCGTGGGTCCACCCAGATGTATTTAATTATTTTACCATAAAAATTACAGTGGATATACATAATTTAGGCACGAGAGCATATGTTCACGTGAACCCATCCCCCCATGAATGTGGGATAACAACCCTAGATTACAACAATAATAACATACCGAGTATTATTTCACACCGTGGGGAAGATAGTGCATACGTAGATCTTACTCCTACCTTGTGAGGATAGAGAGGTTATTTCGAATTGACCTTCAGCTCAGGAAGAAATATGACAAGTGAGAAGTACTAGCAAATTTTTTTTTTTGGAATCTTCAGTAAAACCCGTAGCCGCTACAGCCTTTGCCCTTCGAGTGAGCACTCTGTAGTGAGCACTCTGTGTGCACTGGGTAAACTCCCATTGTGTAATAGCTTGCAAACCATGCGGGGGTGTAAACCGCACTAAACAAGATCTGTACGACAGGCCCAAACCAAAAAGTATTGAGGGGGAATTGATCCCAGGTCATCTGTATGGATAACCGCCCTCCAAACCAACTGGGCCATCCTAAAAGGCTCCGAGATTATTAATCTTTTCTAAGAAAATGATCAAAATGGTCCTTGATGTATACAAGTTGGACTGTTTTGGTCATTAATGTATACCCCTTAACTGTAATAGTCTTCAATGTATGTAAAAGGTGGATCATTTTGATCTCATACCTAGGGCTATCTAAGAGGATGTGAGTACACATACCAGTATCAGTATCGTTCCGTACCGGTCCGATTTGGGGATAGAGGTAAAGAATTTTGTTAAAGGGAACGGGGACTGGGAGGGTATCGGAATAAGCACCGATGTACTGGTAGTATCGGTTGGTTTGGTACCCTTAACGTACCTTATTAGTATCGTTCCGGTACCGAACCGATACCCTCAATATTTTTTTAAAGGTAGCCATTTTTGTACCGTTAACCAGCAAATATGCTTTACAAAATAACCGTTGGCAACGGCCAAAAATGGCTATTTTTTCCTTCCTTGCACCCTAACGCCCCCTACTCCATAATTTATGTTTTTAACCTCTAAGTTTGTTCAAAACACTTTGACCCTATTTTAACAACAACAACAATAACAACAACAACCCAGTATAATCCCACAAGTGGGGTCTGGGGAGGGTAATATGTACGCAGATCTTACCCCTACCCCGGGGGGCAGAGAGGCTGTTTCCAGGAGACCCTCGGCTCAAGACATCAATAAGAGACGATACGTTAGTACTATTAATAGACTTATACTAAGATTAACATGAAATACACAACATAACGCAAAATAACAAAATAGCAGGAATATAAGAAATATAAGAAATACAAAATAGATGTAAGTTATACTAATATCCAACAGATAACTCCCTGTATCGGTAGCTGATCAGTAACATCCTAC
>MU763808.1:0-11454 GCA_026770625.1 Nicotiana glauca | reverse complement strand
AATCCACCTAGTACAATATCCCGATCCCCTTCTTCATTTAGGAGTTTATGAAAGTAGGTCTGCCATCTCCTCTTAATCTGGTCGTCCCCTATCAAAACTTTCCCGTCCTCATCTTTTATGCACCTCACCTGGTCCAGATCCCGGGCCGCCCTCTATCTCAGCTTAGCGAGTCAGAATAACTTTTTCTCCCCACCTTTGTTACCTAGTTCTTCATACAGACGAGCAAAAGCTGTCGTCTTAGCCTCCGTTACTGCCGTTTTCGCCTCCCTCCTCGCTACCTTATATCTCTCCATATTCGCTCTCTTCTCCTCCTCGCCCGTGCTCCCTACTAACCGCAGGTAAGCTACCTTCTTCGCTTCCACTTTGACCCTATTTTAAAACCATAAATAATCCATTTCATTCTTTCAGTTTTTACACAAAATTCTCCCATCTCTCTTTATCTCTAGCTGCAATTAATGTTCTAGTACTATTATTAAGTTTCATATTTATTTTTGTTATATTTGTATTGCTATTTATTGTTATTTTAATTACTTATTATTAAAAATGGATCCTAAACTGGTAAAAAAAAAGTAATATATTGACTAAGGGTAATTCTAATGAGGATGATCCTCATTATGAAACAAATCCTAATTTTCAGAAATTTCATCGTAAATATGAAATACTAACCATTCCCAATTTAGGCGTTACATAAAAGAAACATATAGTTCTGTTTTTCAATATTTCCTAGAACAACTGTTAGAAATAATGTTTGCAATGACGACGAAAATGAAGACTTGCTGAAATATTGGAAGAGAAGAAACTTTGGCCTTTCAGAAATAATTCAAGAAAATGATGATGCTTATAGTGAAATACTATCTACTGGAGTCAGCAGGGACGCAAAAGGACAAGTGCTATCAATATCAAGCAAAGAGCCAATAAAATTTATTAATTTTTTTTGTTTAGTAAATCGTTCAAAAAAGTAAGTAACTTTACTTTTAAAGTATTGAAATAAAAGTACTGAATTTTTTCATCCATTAAAGCTTCTTCGTATTTAAATATACCATTTTTTAAATTTTAATTCTAAAATACCCTTAAGTACCCTTATTGCGCCCTTAAATACTCCCTGGGACCACCGTTACCTCTAAACGTACCTTTACCACGTACCCTTAAATCCCCTTAAGGAACCCTCCCTTACCGATACCACCCTTGTACTCAGTCCCGTTAAGACTCTAGTACCCTCCCCTTAGACAACCCTACTCATACCCTAAAACTAACAGTGCAGAGTTAAAGTATTGTTCAACTTAGCGGTGCAATTAATTTGACAATAATGCTTCTAGCTTTGACCCACAAACTCCATTCTTCTTCTTTCTTCACTTACGTTACTACCACTCCTCCCTTTACTTTCTTGATTTTCTTATCCTCTTCTTCCTCCAGAACAACCTCTTTGTGATTTTCACAAACATAGACAAATAGCAAGAATCAAGTGGACAAGATAAAGTTTTGTATGTATGAATATAAAACTAATCGGGTGAAAAGTTTAAGAAGTCCACACCTAGAAAAATAAAGAAAAAACCCCATAGCTTTATGTGCAAGTTGTCTTTTGTGTACAAGAAGGTTGAATTGTGTACTTGGTTAAATGTTAAGTTATTTACAAAGAGTATTAAGGATCAATTCTCACTTAATATATTTTGTGAAACCCTAAACACTAAACTCACCCGAAAACCCTAAACCCCCCGCGGATGAGAGCTCTTGGAGAGGTGATTTGGAGGTGATTTCTCTCACTGCCTCTCCCATGGCTTCTTCGGCCACTGGAAGCCTCCTTATGAGTATGGTCAGTCATTCCTACCATCCCATAGCCCCAAACAATATCTATCAACCCTAATCCACTCCAAAACTACACTCAATTATTACAACCCAAAGCAGTAAATGCGCCCATGCAAACCCTAGCAAAAATACCTATCAAACTAGTCGAGTTTCTACATAGGGAGCCTATAATCAAGTGGAAGAAGCAAGAAGTTAAACAATCGATCGTTTAACAAGGTCTACAACTGGTAGTTTTTTGCAAATTTTTTATAGAAGCCGGTAATCAATGAATTACATAAAGTCATTCCCATTCAATGTGAACTTAAAGGAGCTTGTTCAATAGGTTTAGTCGAATATAATCATGTGTTGATAAGTTTATATTTAACGGAGGATTGTGTTCAACTTCTATCCAAGCATGCATTCTACTTGAAAGCTCAAGGTGAGATGTGGTAGATGAGGTGCACGAAGTGGAATCCATGGTGGAAGCCCGAGGAGGAGACACCTATTGCAGCAGCTTCGATCAACTTTCCTCAGTTGCCTTCCAATTCTTTTGTTAAGGAATTTGTCTTCTTCTTGGCAAAGGCAGTAGGTAATCCTTTACATGTTGATTTTGCAACACAAAATGGTACTATACCTAGTTGTGCAAAGGTGAAGGTTGAGGTAAATTTGTTAGCTAAGCTTACTAAATGAATTAAAATATTATAACCAGAAGATGAATTTGGGCATGAGGAATCTAAGTGGATCAAAATTAAA
The DNA here is from genome assembly GCA_026770625.1 of Nicotiana glauca. Taxonomy (NCBI): domain Eukaryota; kingdom Viridiplantae; phylum Streptophyta; class Magnoliopsida; order Solanales; family Solanaceae; genus Nicotiana; species Nicotiana glauca. Next base: position 8,919 of record MU763808.1, on the reverse strand, counting down.
TATAATTACATGCCAAAGTATTGCAATACTTGTAGGAATCAAGGTCATAATGAATTGGATTGCGGGGTAGTTCATCCTAAGTTACATAGGAAGTTTGATGAAGCTGATGAAAGTAGCAAATGCAAAGAGTTGGTAGATACTGCAACTAAAACAACCAAGGTGCTCACAAGTGGAAAAGCTCTTGGAAGCCTCTTTCTAATCCTACAAAGCAAGAATAGATGCAATAAAGACATAATAAATATCAAAGAGATAAAAGAGGTCACTTTATTGATAATGAAAAGGAGAAAGAGTATGACAAATTGAAGGGAAAGGCTAATGAAGAAGCAGTAGAAACTAAGAACAAATTTGATGCATTAAAGGTTGAACACTGATGATCACTAAAATGGTAACATCAAGGAAAAGAAGAACAAACGGTTGGAGAATAAATCCAAGAAGGACAAGGAGAAGAAATAGTTGAGGAGTGCTGACAATTCCAGCTCCAATCCAAGTAAAGCTGGGAATACTGTAACGACTAATGATGATAATGATAATCGTATTACTACAGGGATCAGGGAAGGAAAGTAAGGAACATGGGATTGAAAATCCAGCAAGGGAAAATATCCCTAATACTAGTGGTGCTGGGACCATAGATTTAGCTAGTAAAGAAAGGAAATTTGGCTGGGTACAAAGAAGATTTGGCACATCAAAGGAGTCACTCATTGTTACACCTAACCATTCATACTAGGAAATTCCATCTCAAAATTTAGAGGAGTCACCAAAAGCAATTGAATTATCTGGAGCAACAAAGAAGAGTAGTACAACAGGGAGTGATGAGGTACAGTATTTAGAGGATAATTTGATGCAAATAGAAGTTTCAGTTCCAAAGATCAAATGAGCAATACACAAGAAACCCGGGCAGGCAAAATTGACACTACTACTACTACTGTAAACCCTACTTTGCAAAAAACTAGGGTCGAGGATATGGAAAAAGCTAAGTAGCAGCAGGCTAATCAACCAACTGGAGGTCATAAAGGATCACTAGAACAAGCTAAAATCACTAGTGGATCAGTTGTTAAGGCATCTGGGAAGAAGAACACCAATTGAACATTAAACCCTAGAGGAACTGTTCAGGTTTTTGACAATTCTGGAGGTGGTCTGATGGAGATTTTAGGTGGTGATTAGGTTGGGAATGACAATATAGAGGTCTTAAAGGATACAGTAAGGTCAAACCATCAAAAAGCTGGTGGCAAGACCTATGATATTAATAGGACAGTAACTTATGCACATGTTGCTATTAGTAAACCCTAGCTTGGGTTTTGTTTATGATGTTCAATTCAGGGTGATGCAGGAGGCATTGGGAGCTATAGAGCATAATTCTAGTGGTTTAAAGGAGGCAAACATGATGACTCAAGGTCTGAATGAGCAGGGTATAGTACCAAAGGCAACATGAGACAATGAACCACTTCCAATGGCATGTGCATCAGGAACTGGGCAGACTATGCCACTTCAGCTCAATGTACCTTTGAAAACACCTTTTCAGACCTTACATGAACCAGTGACACATAATGTGACACCTGTGGAGATTCAGAAAGCTCTAATGGAACAACAACAATTTGAGGAATAAGGAGATAATAAGTCTAGTACTGGAAATTTCAAACAAGTGGCAAGAGAGGCTGACTTATCTCCTAGAGCTAGTGTTAAAGGAGTCAATAAAAGCATGAAAAAATCACAAAATAAAGAAGCACCTCAACTGACAAGAGTTTTTCCTAGGAGGGCAGTTTCACAAGCTAAATGATGATCAAGACTTTGATATGGAACATAAGGGCTGTGAATACACAATTGGTCTTTCCTAGGGTGATCAACATTCAAAGGGAGCCTAATTTATTTGTCATTGCATTGATGTAACTATTTCAGAATGCAAGGCATATACAAAGGTATAGAAGAAAACTGTATATAAAAGCTGCATATTGAAATATCAATGGGAAGATATGGTTGTCTTTTTTATGTTGCCGTGGAATGGGAATTGGTTATTGAAACTGAGCAACAAGTGACTATTAAATTATTTCACCAGACAGTGGACAACATATTATGATGACTTTTGTGTATGCAAAATGTTCAACACTAGAGAGTATGGAGTTGTGGAATAGTTTGTATTATCTTGCAAGTAATATGGAGTTGTCTTGGCTAGAAGGTGGGGATTACAATGTGGTATTACATAAAGATGAGAAGATTGGAGGCCTGCCTGTATATCCTCCTGAATATGAGGCTTTGCATTTTGTGTGAATTCTAGTAGGTTGTTTGATCTAGGGTATAAAGAAAGTCATTTTACTTGGTGGAATGAGAGACCAAATGCTGAGTGTATTTTTAAAAGATTGGACATGATCTTTGTGAATCTTCCATTTAAAATTTGTTTCCTAAAATTGAAGTGGAACATCTTATTAGAAGTAGATTGGATCATGCACCTTTACTCATAAATTTTGTCAAGCCATTCAGGTTCTTGAACTTTTGCACCAAACATGCTACTTTCAAGGAGGTGGTGAGGCAGAATTGGAATGCAGATTTTATTGGAGATCCATTTCTTATGTTCAAACACAAACTAAAGAAGGTGAAGTCAGCATTGTCTATGTGGGGGTAAAGATACACTTGGCGATATATTTAAACAATTGGCAATACTAGAAAACATTGAAAAGGTGAAAGAATGGTTGTTTGATGAGGATCCTGATATAGAGAATAGTTCTTTAGAAAGCTCACGTAGAATCGAAGAAATACTTGAGTATTGAGGAGCAATACTGGAAACAAAAAGCTGGGATGACATGGTTTGCTGAGGGTAATAGAAATACTAGTTTATTTCATAATCATGTCAATGGAAAGAGGAAGATGCTGCAATTGAAAAACATTCAGAATGGATATGGGAACTGGCTAAGATCATGAACAAATGGCCAATGCTGCAGTTGAGTTCTATCAAAGACAGTTCACTAAAGAGGGTGATCCTACAGATTGTTCTATGCTTGATAATGTGCCAGCTATAGTTACTATAGAGCAGAACTTGAGGCTATGTAGATATCCAACACTTGAGGAAGTTAAGGGGACTATTTTCTTTAGCTTAATGGTTATAGTGGTAGTGGTCCCGATGGATTCACTTGTTAATTTTATCAAGAATGATGGGAGATAATTTGTTATGACATACACAGTATGGTACTACACTTTTATGGAGGTGCATCATTGCCAAAGTCCATCACACAAACCAACTTGGTGTTGTTGCCAAAGAAGTCGAGGGTCCAAACATTCTGACTTAAGGCCTATAAGTTTGAGTAACTTCATCAACAAGGTATTGTCTAGAGTGATACATAATAGATTGGAGAAGTTACTACCCTCTCTTATCTCTCCTAATCGGTTTGGCTTTGTGAGGGGTAGGAGCAACTTTGAGAACATAGTTCTTACACAGGAACTTGTCACTGACATAAGGTTCAGAGGTAAGGCTGCTAATATAGTTATTAAGATTGATATAGCAAAGTCTTATGATGGGTATCTCGGAAGTATTTGTTGCATGTTCTAAGGAGAATGGGATTTGTAGAACACTTCATTAACGCGGTATAGAATTTGTTGTCTAACGATTGGTATTCAGTTTTGGTGAATAGGCAATCCTCAGGTTTCTTATAGTCTACTAGGGGAGTGAAATAAGGAGATCCATTGTGTAATTCCTTGTTTATCTTGTCATCCAAGGTTCTATCTGGGTCCACGAACTATCTATTTAAAGAGAAGTCATTCTTAGGATTTGGAATGCCTAAGTGGACTGATCTGTTGAACCATTTGGCATATGCTGATGACACCATTATATTTACCTTAGCTCATCCTAATTCATTGAGTAAGGAGATGGCTGTATTGGAAAGATATGAGCATGTTTCAGGCCAGTTGATCAATAAGGCCAAGAGTTCATACTATATTCATGCTAATATAGCAAATGTATTGTTCCAAGTAGTTGATAACACCACAGGTTTTTCTAGAGGAGAGTTTTCTTTCACTTACTTGGGATGCCCTATTTTCTACACTACAAGAAGGAAGGAATACTATAATGATCTTATCAAGAAGGTGAAGGCTAAGCTACACTCTTAGAAAGGTAAGCTGCTATCATTTGGAGGAAAGGCAACACTTATCACTAGTGTGTTACAAGTATACCAGTGCACCTACTTTCAGTTCTTGATCCTCCGAACAATATTCTTAAGAATTTCATAAGATCTTTGCAAGATTATTTTGGAGCACAAAGGGAGAAGGTAGGAGTAGGCATTGGGCTTCTTGGCAAAATTTGTATCTTCCTAAAGAAGAAGGTGGTTTAGGTTTTAGATCACTACATGATGTATCAAGGGTTTTATTTGCTAAGCTATGATGGAGATTTAGGAGCAATAAATCTCATATAACTTCATATGGAACAAGAATTACAAGAAAGAATTACTTACAGTGGTGCAATTTACAGAAGGTTCAAGTGTATGAGGGCAAATGCTCAATGCAAGGCAGGATATAGAGCATGAGATATTGTGGGAAATGCAAAGTGGTACTACTAATGTTTGACATGAGAACTGGACAGGATTATGAGATTTATGTCATTTTGTTCCTCCAGACTTATATTATTTGGATACGATAATCCCTTATATTATTTGGATAAGATGAGGTATCTATGGTTATCACATATTCCACTTTTTTGGACACATATGATCCACTTTGTTGAAGGCTACAAGCCTTATGTTATCACTAAGAGAGTCACCTGACAGTTCCTTTATGAGGGATGGTATAAGTATAACTCTAATGGTACTTCAAAGGGTAATCCTGGACCTAGCTCACTTGGCTTTTATGTGAGAGATGATGCAGGCAGCAGGCGACTTGGTATATGCAAGGGCAGTGGAGTTAGGGGAAACTACTAACATTGTATCTGAGGCAAAGGCTATAGTTGATGGGTTAGAATACTGTGTTGCTCATGATCTACATCCTCTCATCTTGGAAACTGACTCATTGGTGTTGAAAAGGGTCAGTAAAGGGGAGTGGGATCCTCCTTGGTGCACAGTGGCAGAAGTGAATAAGATTAAAGAGATGAAGGATCACTTCAATGTGATATTTCAACATGTGTTCAGGGAGAGCAATGCAGTGGTAGATCTTTTAACCTTGTGTTCTCTTTTGCAGTTAAAATCAGTTTTAATACATTCAACAATGACTTACCAATTGCAGGAAGATGGATGCTCAACATGGAGAAATCTCAAATTCCTAACCTTAGGGTTAGGGTAGCTAAGAGAAGAGTTCCTGATTGATGACTTATGCTAAATTGATGTTGCATGCTTGTTCTTTTCTTAGTAACTGTGAATAATAATCAGATGTTGCCAAACTATTATCCAGTGGTACTAGTATGGTTCCATGCTCAACCTGGAGATGGAACAGCAGTATACGGACTGGCTTGATCTACATTGAGGTTTTGACCTTGGCTCGTGGATACACACAACACCATACTTTGGAGGATGTCTCTTTTACTCATTGTAATAGTTAGCATTGATATATTAGCTAGTAGTAGTTTTTCAACTTTAAGCTTTAGCTTTGGAAAAGTAGTAGTAATATATATATATATATATATATATTAACCACTATGATGCTTGCCTAGTGGTGTATTTGTTAAAAAAATTGTCTTTTGTGTTGTTACAATTTAACAATTCGAAGAAGTGAATGAACTCCATTTTATTGAATCATTGAATAGGAGCAAAAAAATCTCAACATGGGAGAAAAAAATGGGAATGAGGAACCTTCAGTCCCCAAAAAACAAATAGGACAAAAAATGATGTTGATTTAATCCAAAATCAGCTATGNTATATATATATATATATATATATATATATATATATATATTAACTACTATGATGCTTGCCTAGTGGTGTATTTGTTAAAAAAAATTGTCTTTTGTGTTGTTACAATTTAACAATTCGAAGAAGTGAATGAACTCCATTTTATTGAATCATTGAATAGGAGAAAAAAAAGCTCAACATGGGAGAAAAAAATGGGAATGAGAAACCTTCAGTTCCTAAAAAACAAATAGGACAAAAAATGATGCTGATTTTAATCCAAAATCAGCTATAAAATTTTTTCAGGTGGGACTTGGATTAGTGAGACCGATAACAAAATGAGGCACTAACACCGGTAAATTTTAAGCATAGAAATTGAACTTTCTCGCAAAATTTAGAGTATAAAAGCCTCAACCTATGGTAATCAAAATTGGGTACTCTTCTGATGTGAAATGCATTAAATTTAACAGATATATGAGGAGGAATCATTAGTTTTAAGGTCAGATTAAAATGATCCACTTTTTACATATATTAAAGACTATTTCACTTAAGGGGTAAACATAAAGGAGCAAAATAGACTAACCCGTATACGTTAAGGACCATTTTGATCATTTTCTCAATTTTTTCTATTACATCNCTCAACCTATGGTAATCAAAATTGGGTACTCTTCTGATGTGAAATGCATTAAATTTAACAGATATATGAGGAGGAACCATTAGTTTTAAGGTCAGATTAAAATGATCCACCTTTTACATATATTAAAGACTATTTCACTTAAGGGGTAAACATAAAGGAGCAAAATAGACTAACCCATATACGTTAAGGACCATTTTGATCATTTTCTCAAATTTTTCTATTACATCCCACATTTTCACACGTTAAATTATGTCATGATTTAGTCGACATAAGCTCGGAGATCAAGACTATTCTCAAGTTCATGAGTGTATAAATCCATGCATAGCACATGTTGTAAGGTTTAGAAGTAAAACGAATTGAAGAAAATAAATTTTGTCGAAAGTCAGCAAGTTGGGAACGTTTTAATCCGTACTTTATGGGGAGATTAGGGTGCTTAACATGATAAAAAGGTGATGTTATAAGATATTTTAGTTGTATGATAGCCGTATGTTAAGTTTTAAAGTCAAGCGAGTTATGAAATAAAAGTCGACAAAAGGTCGCAAATTAAATTCACAGTTTTACTGAATTTTTTGATTAATGTTACTGAGATTTTATCTCAATGTAATTGTATTTATTGGATCCACCCACCAAATTGAATATTTACGAGTCTAATTTTCAATGCATTAAGCCATTCAACAATAAAACTTTCTAGTAGAAAGATATTTGCATTTTCGCGAGATTGCACAGGCAGCCTCTATAGGACCCACCTAGGCCGTGGAAGCTTATCCTTTTGTCATAAAAACGAGGGAAGCCTTATCTCTTTTTTTTTAACCATAGCACACCCATATCTCTCCAAAGTATCTTTAAGATCTCTCAAAGGTTTAAGGGTGATTTCTAAGGTAAACCACCTATCTAATATTAAGAACCCCGTAAAGGTAGCGCAAAGCGCTTCTATGATGTTATGGTAACATTAAGGGTTGTTGTGAGCTAAGAGCAACTTGGATTTCGATTTACAGTTGTTGTATAAGAAAAAATAGGAGATTTGCTACCTGATTTTCTGTAAGTTATATGACTAGCCAAATATGATGGTTATAACATTATATATTACCGGCAATATTATCTCACTTGTTATAGACGCAAGAAGTTATGCTAAGCTTGGTTGAGGAATAATGAAAAGATCCTACTGGTATGTTAAGTCTCACCCCTTCATTCTTTGCGCATGATCTACGAATAAACGTAATCATAACAATGTCCCTTCAAAAGGAACTCCCTTCTTGAGATTAAAGCTTGTGAACCTCATTGTTTTATAATGATATATATGTATATATTTCATGGTTTTTATTGTCGTTCCTTGTCGGGACCACTTTCCACCATGATGGCCTTTGAATCTTATGTCTTCTTATGATCCTTATTAACTCTCAGACAATTGATACAAATATGGTTACATAACTATAAATTCGGAGAATACTTGAGTCACTCCGATCAGATTCCATAAGGCCCTTTAGAGTTATTGCTTGCATTGAACTTATATATATATATATATATATATATATATATATATATATATATATATATATATATTCTTACTGAGCCACGCTATAATCGGCCGAGTATGGAAGTTATATGTGCACACCATTGCAGTTGGTCATGAGACATTACCGAGTCGTATTAAGGTAGGGTAAGATCAAATCTTGTTCGAGGCCGAGTACGTTATGTTATGACATGATTTGTCCCATATAATGGCTTGATACAATATTCTATGGCCTTGTTTAGTGGCTTGATTTTTACAGATCTGCATGTCACGACCCGAATTTCCCACCATCGGGGTCGTGATGGCGCCTACTATCGGAGCTAGGCAAGCCAACTATTTAAACATTTCACAAAGTTTTTATCTAGAACAATATGATAAACTGAAATAAATACTTAAAATATACGGAAGACTTTTAACAAAAACGATATCATAATGCGGAAGTTTAAAACATATCTCTATCCAGTATCTGGTGTCACCACTCATGGACTACTAAGGAGTACTAAAAACATCAGTCTGAATGAAAATACACAAGAGTCCGTCTCGATACAAATAAACAAACTAAAATAACATAGATGAGACTCCGAGCCCGCAGACGTTAGCTAAGCTACCTAAGAGTCTGTGGACGGAAGGTCGGCTCCCAGTCTAGAACTGCTGCGGCAGTTCGTAAGCTGCCTCCTGATCTGTGCATAAAAAGGCACAGAAGTGTAGCATCAGCACAACCGACCCCATGTGCTGGTAAGTGCATGGCCTAACCCCGGCGAGGTAGTGACGAGGCTAAACAGGACCTACCACAAATAACCTGTATAGATATATACAATAACAGGAGAATAGGCTAATCTAAACAGTTAAAAGGGGAGGGAAGCATGCTGGGGGGGGGGTACAACAGTTCAAATATAGAAATTGGCTAACAAGAGTGAAAACTGAGCAGGTAATAACTGATAAAGAAATACCGGAAAGCTCAACACACAGAATAATAT